>JAQGBH010000133.1:0-71920 GCA_034698265.1 Sminthurinus aureus
AATGAAGTTCAGGGTAAAAATATAAAATTAAGTTCTGATGCAATCAGCCTTTATATAAATTAATATATTATTAAACATTTCACATTTCGAATATTCCAATTGTGAATAATATATGCGGTTTAAAAACTCCCGCGCGAATAACATGTGTTCTTCTTTTTCGCTGACTTTTGTGAATGAGAGAAATGAGACAAAAAAATCTGTCTCATTTCTCTCAAACGCCCAAAAAGTATCTCATGTCTTTTTTGCGTTCATTTTGTGTCTTATTGAAAAAACGTTTGGAATCGTTGCTCAGAGATCAGCATGCATTCTGAATGTTCTGATTCGAAATTCCAAGTAGGATCATAAAGTTATCAAATCTCAAATCCTTGGTCATGGTCTTGATGGTGGTTGTCAACTGAATTGATATCTTTGCATTCCATTGTTAACTAGTAGTTGTAGTTGTTTAGCCTTTAGCTTTTAGCTTTGAGCGCACCACAATTTACCACAATTCACAATGGACATTCAGATTTCAATGGACGATGGATTTCTTCTGGGGGTAGTGAACGGGGAATATCGTCAATTTTTGATAAGTGTTATAACTTTTTGATGACTACAAAATTCTACGTCGACCTTCAGCATTCCGCATTTGCCCTTTTCCCTTTGCTGTTTGGCAGCAAACACTAAATGGGGTTTAGTACCAACCACTTTTACCGTTTTCCCGTTCGCTGGGTCAAGATTCCAGATTCAAGAGTCAAGAATTAAATTAAAGTTATGTTGGCTCCTATAAAACGGAGGATAACTCTTTCAGTAGCATTCGGATTTAGAATCTAGGATCTGGAATTTAGAGAACAATGCATGAGCACACGTAAACAGACATAGAGATAAATTTTTTTATGTATTACACGGATGTGATTTAGATATGAGGAAAAAGTCAAATAAAGAGTCTCAAGTCTTGATTCTAGAGTCTCGAGCCTCGAGAGAAAGATTGGAAAGTAGAAAAGAAGGAACAAGAAAAAGGATGGAATATCGATGCTCCTTGCTGCATGCCCCATTCTCAGTTCCTCGGCTCTTGTACTCTTGTACATTATACGTACGTGAAGAGATCTAATAATTTTGTACGCGGAAGAAGCAGGGAAGCAGGGAGAAAGAGAAAACGAGAGAGAAAGTGAGATAAATTATGGAGGATAGGAGGATGCCAACACGAACTCGATATATCATCCCTTAAAGAAATAGAGAAACAAAGAATAAATAGTCCATGTACAGTGTACGGTATTGTATATTGTACCTTCAGTGCACGTTACAAAGGTCGTCGTTTTCGTTTTCGTCGTTGTCCTCTTAGTCCTCTTAGTCCTCAACATCCCTCGTGTAACTGCTGAACCTTGGCTGAGCGAATTCTTCTACTTCTTTCACTTTTACTACAAGATATTGCCTACCTAATTTTCTGAACATGTACGGTGTACAATGGACGTGCATACAGTATATCTTATTGCTTATTGCATGGAATAATATTGGCTATAGAATCTTAAATAGGGAATATGGACAGTACACACTGCACACTGCACACACGTTCTTTGTTGTAGATTTTGTTTGTAGATAGAATAAATTTATGAATTATTATTATTTTACAGGATTTTTAGGAAACAGCTTAACATTCATTCTACATAATATTATAATATGTGTGTCTCGAGTCTCGAGTTTCAAAATTATATGTATGTGCCTTTGTGAGTTTATATAAGAAAGAGAGAAGATTGCACATTATAATAATAAATGTACCGGCATGCGTGTATATCAGTATTCACATTTGCTCATGATTTAATGGGATTGTGTAGCAGAGAAAGAGAGAGAGAGAGAGAGAGATGATGATGATGATGATGATGGAGATTTTTAAGCAAGGAAGTCCTGAGTACACACAAACTCATATTATCCATGCATATGTATTTTTGCACAGAGCAAACAGCATACAAGTAGATTGATTAGTTTCCCGTGCAGAGAAAGTATGCAAGTATGCGGACATACATATCTCTGTTATGTTATGTTGTACACTGGTTTTTACTTATGGTTGTGAGGGAATCTTGCCAAAATTTTTGATTCTCTTGTACCTCGTACATTCATTGTCTGCTAATACATGCATAATAAACGTGAATATTAGCATTTGATATATATTTAGGGTATAGTGTGTAGTGTATGCTGTATGCTGTTGTAGGCACTCTGGTGCGGATATGAAAATGACTATTAATACTACACATATAATATATAATGATACGTAAAAAGTTTTTATGGGTTTTATATTTTACAACATTATTAGCATTATCATTATCATTATTAAAATATATTGCTTACACTTTATACTTGATGCTGTGCATATATTTTACATTTTATGTTTTATCTGTAGATTGTGGATTGTAGATGCTTCCAATGTTATAAAACTAGTGTTCTTATTCTCATCTCTGTGCATAACTGGATGTGGATTAGATATTAGATCTCTGCTCCTCTTATATCCTAGACACTAGATTCTAGATGCTAGATTCTAGATTCTAGATGATGTTGTGTATTCAGTATACACATTACACATGCACGTCGAATGGGAAAATGTTTTTGGCTGGAGGTCAGAAAGCAAGCAAATTTTAGTTGTAGTTGGAGGAGACGTACTGATATACTGGAAAATGGAAAACTAAGGGAAAACGTTTCTCTCTCTCTCCTTTTCTCTTTCTACACATACATATATTAGACCGACAATTTACGCAGGAAAAGGCATCATTAAATTATTATAATGCAGTATAAATACTAGAAAGTGTACTGTTCTTTGGTTAGTTGGATAAATAGGCAGAATGAGAAGCAGACAGAGAATGAAGAGAAGAGGAGGGTGATAACGACACTGTATAGATAAATAAGAAGAATACCTCGAACCTCTGCAAGAAGATAAATAAAATAAGAAAAATTAATCCACATGTATAAAAATGGCAGGATTACAGAATTCTAATTTCTAATTACCCTATATCGCCATCATTGTAGGTTGCGGATGGTGCATTGTTCTGTATTTCGAATACATGCACCGCACAAGTCTACGAACTACGATCTACGATCTAGAAATATTTTGATATGCACGTGTTCACTCATTGTACTCTTTATCTCAGTACTTGCTTTGATCCCTGATGCTAGGAACTGAGAGCAAGGAACAAGGACAAATAAAACCGTGTGACATGCTCAATGCTCAGACATTCGACGTTCAGAATTCATGCAAATGATAAAAGATAAAAGTGGAATAAAAAATATGTAGTTAGATATCAAAGGTCCAAATTTATTTAAATTAGAAAAAAAGAATGCGAGATTACAATTACAAATATGTACAGTGTTTATTTACCTCGTAACTCGTATTATTATTATTATTATTATTACCTCGTGTAAATGTTTCTCATAGGAAATTCAGTTAAGCGTTCAATTTTAGTACCTTGAAGCAGAAGCTAGGAGCTAGAAGCTCAAAATCTTGAAATGTGCTGGCTCTTGACTGTTGACTGTTTAGTGTTGACGATTCATAATCCATAGTTCAAAGCCAACTAATATGTGAAATGTATAATGTTTAAATAACGAGCTCATAGCACCTATACCGTGCATAATATATGTGTAAAATGTATAGCTATGAAAATTTGAATTTGAATGATGACATGCATAAATTACACATGATTTCAAGGAAGTGAAAGGTTACTCATTTCTCAGAATTGCTCAGAGTTTTTGGCTGCTTCTCTGATACAAGTAAGATAAATTATGTGTATGTTGTATGACCATAAACCATGTTCTTAACCGTGAACTCATGAACTGTATTGGTTTCTGTTTCCACGCTCGTTTTTCCACTATAATATGTTACTAATATTATTATTATATAATATAAAATATAATATTAGCTTGATATGATAAAACAAGTTTATCACTGTTCATTCAGATTCAGATTCAGTGGGTCAGTTAGGTTGGGCAGACGTATTTTATTTTCATTTGTGTATGTAGATTCTTGGATACTAGATACGTCGGATTAAGAGTAAACTACTGGAGTAGATTACCTTGAAAACATTTCTCCCGAGTTTTGTACAATGGTCAAAGGTTAAAGTCTAGTTAAACAAAGAGAAAAAATACAGAATAAGCTAGCTCATCATATTTTGTATTGTATATTGCACAAAGCACAAGACACAGATGAAAAGTTAATAGGAATTGAAGATGGTGATGGTGCTGGGATGTTTCTCTCTTTATAACTCTGTGGTATGGGTATTTTTTATGACTCACGTTGGTAATTAACAAAAAGAGATCATGCATTCATCATATATCGTGCAAAATACATGATGGATGATCTAATATATTATCTAATATATTTAGTTGAGGCAAGAAACGTAGTACTAACACACATAATAATAAGTACAAAAAGTACAAAGTGTTTTGTAGATTAATCTCAAATCTCGGATCTCAAACCAAAAAACAAAACAAAAAGAAACAAACTTTGATTGGAATTGGAATTGTTTGCATGCCTGTATCTTGTATCTTGTATGTGTAAAACAGTTAGTTGTACCGTGTTGTAGCTAGATTGTTGATTGTAGATCGTAGGATATTGTTTGGAGTAGGAATTGGAGTGGGGAATTAAATAGTGGAATGTTATTAGAATCTCCTACATCCTACATGTAGTGTGTATGTAGAATACTTCTGTATTATACTGTTGTATACTGTAGTCAATGGACAGTAGTCAATGCTCAATCGCTCCTCGGTCCAGACCAGACCAGCTCAGATGGATGAGGGATTTTAGAGTACCTACCTTATACAAGATGGAAG
The DNA here is from genome assembly GCA_034698265.1 of Sminthurinus aureus. NCBI lineage: Eukaryota > Metazoa > Arthropoda > Collembola > Symphypleona > Katiannidae > Sminthurinus > Sminthurinus aureus. The sequence continues at coordinate 4,789 of JAQGBH010000133.1, forward strand.
ATTTGCACAGTGCACACACATTTATAAGCTGTGCTCACGAATGACGAAACAGCAGTATAATATTATATACGTCTCTCTCTCTCTCTGTGTGTGTCTTGCTCTCACAGAGTGAAAGCAATAAAACGTTGGATTTTATTTGGTGGTAAATAGGTAATAGATATGAAGTTAAAGTTTCTGACATTAGGAAAAGGGAAACTTTAATAGAAACTGGGAAAGTGGAATAAAACTTGAAAACCCATAGGAAAACAATGCGGTCAGCTCAGCTCGGCTCAGCCCAACTCAATTCAACTCAATGCAGCTCAGCCCAGACAGAGGAAGCGGATTTCATGCAGTATGTAATCCGCAATATACTTTCTCTTCTCTGTTCCTCTTTCTCTTTTTACTGCATTATATGTTATGTGTACACTGTACACTGTACAATTTCAATAATTATTTTCCATGAAGAGCGTATTAATTTTTGCTGGCGCTCGGCTTGGCTTGATGCTCGCTATTCACATGAGAAAGTGAAACCAAGAGAGAGGATTTTAGATGTGAACCTTGGTAATGAGAATAAGTAGAATGATACACAGATCAAAGATAAAAGATCAAAAAGAGAGGATGTACACATGTACCAGGAACAAGACACAAGAAGAAAAACAGAAGACAACTCTACAACTTCTTGTGTTAGTTTTATTTTTGTATTTGCTAGTTCCTAGTTTCTAGTGCACTGTACTCAATTACACAGACCTTGAGGATTGAGGATTGAGAAAACTGTACACTGTATAGACTGTGCACTGTGCATTGAACATACTTTGTTTGAGAAGAACAATAATAATAATTGTCATTGTGTGCATCCCATGTACAATCTACAATAGAGAATATAGAGGACACATCTCATTACGTATAATGTGTATCCTTGTTACCTTTAATTTTGAGAGTTTTGAATTCTATCTTTGTGCCTTGTATTTTGTACATTTTACATTGTCGGTCCATAATCCACAAGAGTTTTGAAATTTTGCAGAATAATCAATAAAAGTCTGAGATTAATAATAATAATAATAATTTTTCCCAGTTCCAAATATCAAAAATTTTGAATGACATGCAGTTAAATTATATTCAAAATAGAAATGTAGACATGAATTGTTCCTTATTTGTAGATAGATTTCAAAATTCTTTAAATTAGCAGTAACATCTACAATATATACGTTACAAATCACTGATACATGTAAAATCTAAAACATATACAATATACAAAGGGTACACTATTCAATGCCAATGTACAAAAACATTTAGTAACTATCATTCAAAAACATGCAATCACTTCTTTGTATTGTGCATACTTAAAATGAGGAAAGAGCACAGGAAAATAAATGATGAAAGATTGACAGCTGTTTTTTCAAAGAAAACAAATAATCATCCAAGTCAACTTGAGTCTCCAGTTTTGAGTCACAACAGACTATTAGCAAACAAAAATTGCATTAGGTACACATAAAATTCCTAATCTGTTATTGCATCTAGAATCTTGAATGTAGAATGTAGAGTGTAACGGATTTTAAAAATCCTCCGTACAGTTAAAGTTAGCAATAACAATAAATGTGTGTATTTATTATACATTATGTACATCTTGTTGTTGACTATTGACTGTACATTCTTTTTTCTTTGTTTATTTATGCTACAGTGTCAAAATAGGAACAATTAATTTTGATGTTTTAGGGCATGTGTGTGCATTGTATTGTGTATTGTGTATAGGATCTAAACTAAACTAAATAATAAACTCATGCACTTTCGTGAAATATCCGAATGTACGAATGTGTCTCAGGAGTTGTTCCAAATAATAGATTGATGGAACATCTTTTCCCTGCATGTACAACAATAATTAATTCCTCTTTTCTTGTTCCATTCACAACTCCTGGTTACTGTTTACTCTACTCGTATCATAATAAATAACATTATATGCTTTTTAAAGCCTGGCATTTTGTTTACCCGTATCCGTATCACACACATGTGTGGGTAATCGGACTAGAAATCTAATATCTAATCCATGGAAATTGGAACGAAAGTAAAAAAAAAATAACAAAAATAAATAAATAAGAGTGAAAAGTACTCAGGACTCATACTACTAGTAAGCTTGAAAATATCATGTACTGTGCTCTGCACTTTAGAGACTGTTGCTGTTTACCTGTTTGATGTTTGGTATTTGGTGTTTGATGAAGCCGTAGCTTGTACGGCGTCGACTTTAAAGTATACAGAGCGGTGGAGTGTAAGAATTCTATTTAAATTGTTATGGGATTTCCAAGGAAAGGAAATGCAAAAGAACGAGTGAATGATTTATAGTACGGATCCTCAAACATATTTATATACAGATATAAATATGGATATGGACTGTGACTGTGGGTGATATGTAATATGTCATATTTTATATTATATTATTATATACTATTATATGGTAGGAATACTTACGAATACTCAACTATTTGCAACGGAGATTCGGTATTAAAAGGGAAATGTTAGCAGTAAGGTATTTAAAAGAATTACACACCTATATAAATCGGATTGGAGTGGAGTAGAGAGTAGAGAGAGAATAGATTGGAATAGAATGGATTGTGTAAAAACTATGTAGGATCAAAATGACAAGGGTATATACAACATACCCGACGGATGTATCGGGTATCATTTATCATAGATATATTAGAAATTTTGGCTGCATAATGTTCAACTTGTATACATAATTTTATAATATATCTGTATATTTGACTGTATCTCATGTTTTGAAATTGAAAACTGCAAACTCGTACCACATTTACATGATCTTACATGTATAATGTATAATGTAGAATGTGTATAGCTTGATATGTGAGTAATATCAAGTACATTTGCATGTACTGTACTATACTTTTCCTGAAAAGTTTACATGAGCCATGCTAAAAAGACTTGAGCTCAACTGGATCGTCATCAATGCTAAAAATAATTCAGTTGTCCTCTTCGCATTCTCATTTCTCATACAGTAAGTGTACAGTGTACAGCAGACAGAGTACAACACACACAAATACAGCTACAGAAACAGAGACACTCACATACTTACACTTACAGCATCTTATTTCTAGCATGTAAAAGAAATCGCGAATTTTTTTCCTAGTTGCAAATTGCAAAACGATTTAAATACACCTTTCGTCCCATTCGTGATTCCAGATTTTGACTCTCACTTGTTCAGTCGTAATTTGTAATCTGTGTAAATCGCTCCTCTGTTTTTTTCAAAGCATCTCCTCATATTGAGCAGTGTACAAAAGCAAAAACAAAGACACAGGAAGTGACGAGTAGGTTGTACGTTACATGTCTAAATAATAATAATAATAGTTTCCTCAGTGTTTCATTCCGTTTCCTTATTGTTAGTGTTTAATAAATCTACTTATTCAGTTTCCACTTGAAATTTCTGTACACGTTGTACTGGAATATAACTGGAAACAATAATAATAATTATTATTCAGTGAATTATCCAGTTACTTTTTAGTGATGGTGTAGTGTTGGGAATTTTTTATATGCAAATAGTTTTAGCAGTTATGTTCTGGGAGAGTTTTAAGTGTTAAATATTAGCGTTTGTTAAATATTTGCATTATATTATCGTGTTGTACAGTTGACAATTCATCTTGTGTTCTTCAATACTTGTTGATGAGTTGCATGAAATTTGTCTACATTAGTACTCTTTTTGTTCCTTCTCTGGCTGTCTTTTTTAAATAAGCAAGAAAACTTGAATCTTCGTAGTCAAGCTAAAGCTTGATTGATGTAAGAAAAGGGCAATAAATAATGGATGTCAATTCACTGACGTTTCAAACTATTGCTATTAATTTCCTATTGTGCAGTGTTCAGTGGAAAAAGTAGTGTTATTTGGTGCGAGAGTGTCATTTGTTTGAAAGAAGAAAACTAAATTTTAATGATAATGATTGACTGGGTCAGTATTGTGCGAAACTCGTCACAAAGGTTCTCCTCATATGTGGGGGGAGTTCCAAATCGAGTGAGACAAAAAAGACGGAAGAGAAATCGAGAGGAACAAGAACATTATCTTCAGTTACTAAAACAACGAGAGGATCAGGCAACGGCTGCGGCGGCAAATGTTTTGGGAAATTGTGGTAGTTTGTGTAATCTAGTTGGAGTAGGTGATGATGATCCTGTTCGTCACCCGGGTTGTTCTACTTCTCTTCCAGCTTTAGCTCTCCTCTCCACATCCTCATCTTTACATCATCATCAACAACATCATCGTCGTCATCGTCAACACAGTCCCAATTGTCATGTGCACAGGAAGAATGTAAGTGTTTTTACACTACATCGTTCTATATGGTTCATTCGTTTCTTCTCGTTCCTCCTCTTATGTTAAGTAGGTAATAAAATGTACTACTGTTAATAGTAATCACCTTGTTTATTATCATCATCTTTAAAGAAGAAAAGGAACAAGAAGAAATCCGTGTAACGTGTTTCGGTTGTGGGTCGTAGTCAAAGTCGTAGTCGTCATTAAATGACGACGGTTTGTTCTGGTATTCAGCTCAGCCATGGCATGACATTGTCTCATGTGGTACAGATTACATCTTATATCTTTAGTTAGTGGATAGAACTCGGAACAAGGATTTTACACGTGTGCATTCAATTTCAATTTCAATACTATTTTTTCTACTGGTCTTTTATCAAAAGTTCCACTGCCTTAAAGTTTTTTTCTTTAACAATGCAATACAATGATATGATATGACATTATATGATGGGTTAGGATGAAGAAATAATGTATAGAAACAGGGAAGAATGAAAGAACAGCCAGGTGGATTTATTTTAGGAGTGCTTTGAGTCCTGCACATAAACAGAGAAAAAGACAAAGAAAAGCAAGAAGGTGGAAGTTTGTCAACATTTATTCTATCTTTTCTTTATATTAGTAATAGTAGTAGTAGTAAGTAGTAGTAAGCAGTAGTGGTAGTATTATTATTTGGGTCTATGTCTCCGTGACTTTGCTCTGGTTTTCCTCCGTTTCTCTCCACTCTCCACCAGTCTTTACAATCTACACGTCTAACGTCTACCCATCTGCTACATATTTCATATTTCATTTGTCTGAGAAAGCTGGGAGATTGAAATTGCAAATAATATTTATGGGACGACGACTTCACACTGTACACTGTAGATTGTATAATATATATTGTACATTGTACACTGACTCGTTTTCGTTTTCGTATTCGCTTTCGTAAATACTCGTCCTTCTCCCGCATTTCTTGTGTTGTAGTTTGTACGGCACGGCCTAACTTTAACGTCTACTCTGTCTTACTACCACATTTCCATATTTTTGTGTGCTGAATTACAAATGAAATCGCAACTGAGCTCCAGTTGTCTCGCTCTCTTTTCATCTTCTTCCTCGTCATCTTTTTCTCCTGTCCTTTCCTACTTTTCGTTTGGTGTACAAGTCGCTTTCTCAAGGTAAATATTTTGAAACCACGACATGATTAATGATATATGATGATAAAGGACTGGAATTATTATAATTTTTTTACAGTTGTAGTACACTTTTAAAAAATATCAAAATATTATTATTAATAATACATTACAATATACAGTATTATTATAGACACTAAACACTGTATGAAAAATATTTGTATGATGTACTTTGTACTATTTACCTATAGACTCTTGTCTCTTGTACAATGCACACACAGATTTTTAAAATTGGTCGTTCAAGTTTTAAGTTCAGCAGCTTGTTTCTTGTTTCTACTTTTTATGAGGTAAAATATGATGAATTTAATTTATAGGTGTATAATTTTAGGTTCTAGATTCTAGTTTGAAGTTGCAAAGAAAAAGGTGCAAACGAGACAGGATGAAATAATAACAAGAAGTAGAAGGAGCGGGTTGAGTTTTGAATCTGAATTAATTGTGGAATTTCTTGGTTCGGTGTGTGAAAATGTGAGGTTTGTGATCTACAGTCTAAAATCTAGAATCTAAAGTCTGCGAGTTGTGAGTTGAGTGGTGAGGATTGGGTTTTCAACGAGGAAATTCAGTGTAGAGTTTAGAGAGGCGAGGAGACGACAGAGAGAGAAGGACTTGAAGATTGTATAGTGAGTGAGACGGATGAAATGAGTAAAGAAGTTGCACGGAGACCTTCGTTTGGGAACTAATGAGATGTGTTCCGTCTCACCGACTTGCTCAATTTCATTCCTCCTCTCTTTCTCTCTCTTTCTCCGTATTTAGAATTTAGGTGTATATATATGTATATCTATATACATCTCTTGTCTTGTCTTGTCTTGTCTGTGAGAATCCTAGAAAGCCTGTCTGCCCATTTATTTATATTGAATGTGACTCTGTCTTGGCTCTTTGTATTTTGCATGTTTTGTGTTTCCTATTTCCTATTTTGTATCTCACAGACCACATCTACAATCTATATTCTATAGTGTAGAACGGGCAATGTACAATTTACAATCTGCCATCTATAAAGGTATGTATGTATATAATACTCTCTCTCTCTCTCTCTCACACACACACGTTACTGAGTGAAAGAGACAATTGTAAAGCTGTAAACCACGAGGGTTTCATTAACACTAAAGTAGTATGCAGATTGTAGATAGATAGATAGATGCCTGCTCTTCCTCTACACTGTACATATAGTTGGTAGTGGGTAGCTGCCAATGAAGCTCGAGGGTCATATTGAATGGCAGTAGGAGTGAATAGTGAATACAGGAACACGGTAGAATACACTCCACTTTCAAAGTCGAGAGTCGAGAGGATACAAGAGTTAGAGGACAGGAGATGAGAGAGAGGAGGAATAGGGGCATAATTTAACATTTACTGGAATGAGTTTCGAATTTCGAATCTTGCATCTCAAATCTCAGCTCTCCAGTCTCAACTCTCAACTCTCAAGTCAGTGTGTCGTGTGTACTTTGTTCCTCTTTGTAGATATATTTGCATGCTGTACCATAATATACCATATGTACTTTTCCAGGTTCAATTCCTATATTAACCTTTGTATTTTGTATAGGGTATAGTCGTATAGTCTACAATTGTGGTGGAAAATTGTAGTAATTCTACATTCGACATAGAAAACAAGTTTGTATACGGGAAACGTGTGTAACGTATAATGTGTAATGTATTCATATGCATCTAGAAAATTTGGCAAAAAAATGTGTTAGGTGGCTCCCATATTTGTATCCATTTCCAGTTACCGTTACCGTTGCAATTAAAGCCAAATAAGATGTTGAAGGTGTCAAATTCATGACTTGTTCACTAGCTCGTGTTATTGACTCATTTCTACATGATTGCTGAATCACCGGAAAAGGGAGAAATGTTTTTATGCTCTAGTGCCAGTGGAAGGTGTTTTACAATATATGCACAATGTACACTATGTACAGTGTAGATTGTAGATTGTACATTCGAGGTTGTACATTTTACATGAGCATAATAAAATATGAATAGACATTAGACATGTAGATAGACATGTATGTGGATTATATTATTATATAGTCTACAGGAAACCAAAAACCATGGACCAAAGACCAAAGCAAAGACAAAAGAGGTATTTACAGAGTAATAGACTAGTTAAAGTACTCTCTTGATTCTGGATTCTTGATTCTTGATGGTTGATTCCCCTAGGTAAAAGGTAAATACGCTGCTCTGTCACTGCCTGCCTACGTACATTTCTCCTGTCTGTCTTTAGAAAACCGCAACATCCTAGATTAGGAAATTATTTGACTGTGTAATAACATTAACAATCATGAGCGCGTCTCTTCCATTCTCTCATTTCCAGTTTCGTTACCTTTTCATAGTACATTGTACATGTACGTTCTGTGGATTGGATTTAATCTGGAGTATAAATACCAACATCTTTGCTTTGGTTAGCCATGCTCTATGCTCCGTTCTCCATGCTGTACGAAGTGTAGAGCATATAGTTATTAGAGATGAATGAAAACTTAGATATAAGGGTTACATAAATTGTAGATTCTATATTCTAGGTTCCTGGTATAAATATGCTATATGCATTTGGATTTTGGATTATGTTGACTGTTGACTACGTAAAACGTAATATCTAATATCATTCCTGCTTCTATTGTTCTCCAGTCTCTTTTGTCTTTATTAATCTGCAAGTGTAATATTGTACAATATTATATATTTTGTCTTGTACCTTCTATATTCTACGTTTTACGTCCTACGTTCTACATTCTACATTCAAATTTCTAATTCTATTTGACTCTTGTTTTTGCTGACTATTGCAGAAAATCTACGGTGATGAGAATTTGGGAAAGGACTCAGTTGATGCTTCGATGACTGGTGGACCACAGCAAAGATCACCTTTCAACCACCACAATGTGATGATGATGAATACCCCCTCACCCGTTCAGCAATACAATGGAAAGCAAGATTTACCAAAAAGTCCCAAGGTGAGGAGTCATTTTAACCTGCTCTTATAAATAATATTATATCATGTGTACTGTATATCATATATACTGTAGACTCTAGATTTTATGCATCAAATGTCTTCTGTCTTCCTCCCTTTTGCACCCCTTTCATCATACAAAATACAAATTAGCTATACTATATACTATCTAACAGAATCATCACGTGCCTATTGTCATGCTCTTAAACGTGTACTTTCTCCTTTTCCTTTTTCTTTGACATTTTTTCCCTATGGAGTTGAAATTATTAATTATTCCTCTCCGTTGTAAATGGTAAATAGTAAATAGTAAGGGTAAATCTTGCTCACGGACTTCATTTGAAGAAAATGTGTACAAAGTACAGGGATCAATAATTGCAATTTATTTGTGTTTTGTGTGTGACTTAAATGCATTACCGCTGCTGTTTTCACTATTGACAATTGACATTTGAAAGTGTCAGCAGGTTCATAATTCATAATTCATACTTATATTTGAAACAATGAGAAATAAGGCAGATGACGACAGAGTTTCGTCTGATTTCTCAATATTTCAAGTAGGTAAACTGCAGACTGTACACTGTACATAGAACAATCAGGTTAGTTGGAAGGTTTGAAGAGCCGAAGGAATACGTACCCATTCCATTGGAGGTTTTGCTTGTATTTTCGCAATTGCTGCAATTACAAATTTATACTTGACAAACTGTGTAATAGTCACTAGTACGATTGTATTTGAGTATCGAGTATCGAAAATCGAGTACCTACGGGCGGTTGCAGTTATGTATACGTTATACATTGTAGATTATACATTGTCCCGGAAAATTTAATTGAGACATAATAACGAGCTTGTACATTGTACACAATTTGTTGCAGAGGCGGTAATCACTGTTTGTCCTTGTACTTGTATTTCTATTTGTCTACTTGGAGACGAGAAACGAGACATGAATTCTTGGTGGTCGTTAGTCGTTATTGGGGAAAGTCAGTTTGTCAGTTTGCTTGTTTCTCCCTTCATTCATTCTCTTACCTGGATGAGGATCGAGGATGGATTTGTCTACATTTTTCATGAATGCCTATATGCACTATGCCTATGCATATAATAAAATATGTAGGAATGCTGTAGTATTAGTTTTTTAGATAAACTTGGTTGTCAGCCGTCAGCCGTCGATTCTCAGTAGTTTGTACATGTTGAGAGGAGAGATGACTTTCTCCATTTGATATGGAAAATTGAGAATGCAGAATGACATTTGTACATCAAATATCAAACCAGACCTAGCTGTGTTATGTCTGCAATACAGTTGCGTATGCATATGACTGCCGTGTACCGTGTACATTGTACATTGTACTACGATCAAGGAAGGGAGTATAGGACAGTAATGTTGAATGTGTCGTGTATATTTAGTGGAAGGAGTTTGGGAGGGTTTCATTCAAATTAAATTATGCAATGAAAGTAGAATCAATTGAGAATGAATGTACATGTGTACATGTATTGATCCAGATCCAGCCTACAATCCATACACAAGACACAAGTTGACTATATCCACGCTGCTGCCACACTATACACTATACTCTATACTGTACCGTGTACATGTGCATACCATCAATGTATACTACCTCGTATCTAGTATCTAGTATCTAGATAAGTGGATAGTTTTAAGTAAATGTAGCATATGTCTCATGATAATAATAATAATAATGCTGATGATGATGATAGAGAATGGGGAAGAAAGTCAACGAGTGAAAAAGTTTCTCTGTGTACTCTGTGTACATATCTAGGTTCTAGGTATGTGATATAAAAGCATGCTTCATGCTTTTTCCTATGCTTTCTTGTGACTTGTGATATTTGATAGGTACATGTGGACTATTGCCTATGGTCTATGGACTTTGGACGCATAAAATGTAGTAGTAAAAGTAGTGTGTCCGTAATAGTTTCATTATATAGTAGATCCTAGATATGGGATACATCTTATCCACGATTATCTCACATCAGCTCCTCCACTTTTTTCTACTTGAAAATCCCAGTATAATATGTAATATGTAGTCAATAGGTTAGTACTTTTTTTGTGCATTATATTTGGACTGGTGACTTGTGACTTGTGTGTTGTGTGACATTGTATATTGTATATCTGTACAAGTAAAAGCACTTTGTACGCTTAACAGCATCTATAACTATAACTCTATAACTTGGAACTGTATCTATCTATCCATCCATGTAGCCGTATCTATGCTAGTATCTAATGTCTAGTGTCTCGTTTCTGGTGCACAAGTTTTTTCATTATGTGTTTTAATGTTTAGAAAGCGCATACAAGTATGAGCTAACTTGTAAGTTTAGTACAAGTACTCGAAACTTTTTAGCGCATCGTCCTCAAGTAAAGTCCTAACGTCCTAACGTCCTACTGTCTCCGGCTCTTCTTTTCCCACTTTCCTTCTCCACTGCTCACTTTTCACTCTCCACTGCATCTACCCTCCATCCCTGTAATGATGGAGAATAGAGAATGGAGACTAGAGACACGTATTTAGAAACGTCGATAGCTTGATAAAAATAAATAAAGGATTTACTGTATTGGACACATGTTATGTTATGGACTTTATGTTGATAGTCTGTGTCTATATCGGTTTCGGTTTCGGTTCCTGTATCCTTATGTATGTATGCATATGGTGTGTTATTGTATTTAGAACGATACTCTATTAAATGTACTAAGTAGATATTGAATATTGGATATGGTGTACTGTATCTACGTATATCCATGGACTGCATACAGTAAACAGCGAACAGTGGTTACACAATTCTCAGTCAATACTCAATACAAAAACGCACACATTTTCCCACCTATTGTGAAATAAGCGTTCCTTTTTTTTGGTCAAAGTTCACCCGTGGACATGGACATTGATAAGGATTGTTGGATGGATCGTGGATTTTCAGCTTTTAGCTGTCCAAAATCCCAGTGTTCAATTTTTTGTTGTGTGAACTGTGATCTTCACCCGTTTTTCTAATGCATTGATCTGATCTGCGAAGTACAAAGTCTCTGAACTCTGTATCAGTATTTGTATTCTTATTCGTAGTCGTATTCTGTATATTTTTTTAGTAAAAGATTTGCTGTGGAAAATCTCGTGTAAGTCTACAGTCTACAGTCTACAGTTAAGAGTTAAGGAACAAAGATGTGCATTTATGCACAAATAAGTATAGATTTCGACACAAGACACAACACAACACACACGCCTCATACACTTGCATATTCATGGACAGTAAAGTGAATATTTAACGACCGGAGAGTAAATTGACGTGGCGTATACCATATACTGTATACATTATACATTGTACAGTGTACATTATGAAAGCGCCCATGTATATTATATATTATGCATATATACCACATTCTACATGCTACATGCTATATCCACGCATATATATGTCTGTGTGTCTTGGTTGTGCGTCACAATAATATATTGGTAGATAGAAATGGATCACATGTACTCACACAATTTCCAATATTGTATATATGAACGTTTTATGCATGTTTGTATGTCTGTATGTATGTAGGTAGGTAGAGCAACATGAAACGGGAATAGACAATAATGATCCATACACAATATACATTATACATGGGGAGTTTGTATATTGTACGATATACGATATATTATGAGTTGCAAGAACAGACCGCCCTTTCGTTTATTTGTCTGTTCCTCCTGGTTACTTTCTTCTTGTTCCTGTTCTTTCTATACCGTTCTCCTGTCTCTCATCGGCGATTACTCCATATCCCATATTCCATATTCTATACTGCATACTCGGTCGTCTAAAACACTACAACTATCAGTATTAATATCAGTATCCGGATTGCTCTGCACCGTATTCACGTGCTGTATTCTTCTTAGTCCATAGTGTTTGAGGAATAGATACATTGGAACTTAAAACATACAATGTACTGTGGAATGTAGAATGTACAGTGTACAATTTGTAGTTGCTGGAATATTACACTAAAATTACAGTAGTAGTTACCTGGTGCCTGATGCTTTTGAAACGTGCACTCTGAAAAGTGTACTCTGTACTTTGTGTATTTTTACATAGACAATTAATCTAAAAATGTACTTTACATTTACCAGACAGAAGTTCATCTCCCTGTTTCTGTGATCTTTGCTCTATTTTAGTCCTCTATTTCTCTACATTCTCCAGGAGCGAGCAGTTCTTTTTGTGTACTTTGTACTTGTGCTTTTGGATTGTGTAGTAGTTTGTAGTTTTTAGTTAGTAGTTACTCTGAAGCGGAGGAGGACAAGTGAAGGAATGATTTTGTTCAAATTATCCGAATCAATGTGATCTGTGATAGACAAAGAATGAGATTTTTAGTGTTTAGACTTTTGAGTTTTGAGTTTTGAGCTTTGAGTGAGTGCGGATAAAAAGTTGAAAGTATTAAAAGTGTTCTTTTAACTGTTATATGTACATTGTACATGTGAGATGTGAGTATTGGTGCTGGGAGATTTGGAAAAGAAAGTTTTGTAGTTTCGAGTATCCAGTATTCAGTGCTCAATGTTCAGTATCTATAGGCGGAATTTCAATTCGAATCTGAATCTGATTCTGATTCTGGGATGGGAATCGGAATCCAAAGCTGAAAGTAAAAGTAAAAGATGAGCAAGATATAAAGAAAAAAAGCTAAGAAGAGGGGGGAAAGCTTGAATAAAGAGAAGAAGAAAGAAGCCTAGAGGTGAAATTTTCATGGATAAAAAAGTTGAAAACTTTTGTGGGTCTCTGTGTACATACTCTGTATTTACACTATACCGTATACCGTAGGTAGAATCTACATTGTACATTGTGCATAGATAGTACATGTTTGAGTTAAAGAGAAGAGAAACTGAAAAAGAAACTGACAGACAGGAATTTTTGTTGGAGACGTTCCTGTTTCTGTTCTTCGAAGACTCGAGGTCGCAGTGTGCGTGTGTGTGGGAGTGTGAGCGAGTGAGAGGGAGAGAGAGAGACTCACTCGAGACTTGGATTGAGTATGAATCAATGATTTGGTCATGATTGCCATTTCATATTAAGTCAAGTACATACATATAGAAAGGTGTGAAGTGTAAATGTATTTTGGTTAACTTTTCTGTTGACTTGTTCTTTTCCGGTTCGTTCCAACATCTCCATTCGTCTCCATTTATATTTATGTTTCTGCCCTATTCTCTGGCTCTGGCTCTTTACATCCTGCGGCGTTTGAAAAATGTCTACAGTGAACAGTGTACAATGCTGAAATAATAAAAGGGAAGAGGAAAACGTATTAGTAACTTTCTCCAAACTCCAAGTACATTTATACTGAGCGTGTGTGTGTGTGTGTGCTTATCTATAAGTTGACTTGCCGCTGGTTCAGTTTGGTTTGGTTTAGACGTCTCATTCATTCATATGCCTTGGGCGAGAAAAAAAGTGAAAAAAAGTGAGTGATGAGAGAGACGAGGGATCTCGGGACAGGATAAAACATTGGAAAAGTGGAATAGATTTGTAAATTATTATGATTTGTTCATGCAAATGTGCAGAGGAATGCTAGTGTTATCCAGTCATAAACAGATGACATATCCATATCCATACACATATGCAAAGATACATGTAATATATATGTACATGTAGAATGTGTTCAATCTGCAATCGACATGTAGAAGAAAAAGAAGAGCCCAAAAAGGCTTATTATTGGTTTCGGAGAAAACGGAGAAAAAAGAAAAGTGTTCGTTTTGCAAAAACTATTGATGTCATCTCTGTCTCTGGTACATCGGAAACAATCTCAGAGGTCTGATGATGACAGTTTTTTTTTGTCTTTACATATTTATTCATGCTTCATAAATACATAAATATAAGTAGATATTATTTAAGTTTTACCTTGTCCATTTTCATTTTAGGGATATAGTTATTATTTTTTATAGCACTTTGATTTTGTAGGTTAAATTTTCCAGACTCCAGATATTCTAGTAGCTTCCACATATTCTCATAATTCATAATATAATAAGAATATTCAAGATATCTATAGTATACTTGTTTGTGCATTTACCATTTATCAATCATCAATTTACCATGAAGTCTTAATTAATTATAATGCCTTTTACATTTCATGACTTCAAAAACATATATCATCTTTTGTACTTGTACTTGTCCTCAACTCCCACTCTCACTCCTTTTTGTTTATGCAACTATCTAACAAATAACAAGACTGTGTAAGTTGTAAGTGTTTTGTTCTACTTTCTATTGGATTATGTGTTTTGTATTTTGTATTTTGTCAGTTAAATATTAAATGTTTTCTTGTTTTGTTTTTCTCCATTTTATTTTTAGGGTTTATCGGGGTCAGAAAGGTATGGAGATATCGATTCATCACCTGTTGGTTTCATGTCAGAAAAAGTAAGAAAACAAATTATACCGCTACCATATCATGTATCATGTGTCATGTATTGTATGCTGTATGCAATAGCAAATAATTATATATGATTAATTCCTCCAGTATATTACTCCAATGTTCAACCTCTCTAAATTAAAAGGAATGGTGCTAGTACACAAATATAATGATGTTATTATTATTTTGTTAGTGACGGTTTTATGTCTATTTCAACTGCATACAAATTTCATGTTACATGAATAAATAATAAACGGATTGTTTCAAAAAATATTATTTTATGTCTCATGCCATAAAATTATACTGTTTGTATTGATTGGAATTTGGAATGCTTATAAAAATTTTATAATTTTTTTTTTCAATCTTCTTAGACCAACGGAGACGATGACTGGGTTTATGAAGAGATCGTTCTGGAAAGAGGAAGTGCCGGATTAGGTTTTTCAATTGCTGGAGGCACAGACAATCCCCATGTTGATGACGATCCATCTATTTATATTACCAAATTAATTCCAGGTTAAAATTTTGAAAATTATTATTTATATTAATTATATTATGAAAAAATGATACTGTATAATTTGAAGCTTGAATACTTTATAATTACTCTACGAATATCGAAATTTGAAAGTGCATTAACTGTTAAAGGTTTGGTCAGAATCAATTATGAGTGTCAGTTAGTTTTCTTCATAAGTCACATGTACATCAGAGATCAGACTACAAGTGAATGGAGAATGGAGAAAGTATTATATTTTTTGTTGGGATTTCTTATTTTGTCTACAATCTACAGCTGTGCATTATTGAGATGCATGTACATTTTTCATCAGTTGCGGAAATGCTTACGGGAATAGAAAAACTAACAAGTTTGATTATGCTCTTTTATTTTTATCCTACATCTCTCGTCTTAAAATTTTAATAAACTCCAGCTCACGTTTTTAACAAACAAGGGAAAAGGAAGGAAAAATATCTAATCCAATGTGTATGCTAAAATAGATAGTAGATAATGCCCTTAGCTATAAACGATGTTGTATATATATAATATATAAGTTAGGACTCTTTCTCATTTTTATGCATCTATAGATAAAAGTAAAATTAGGCTAGTTTAAAACAAAAGCGATATGCTCGCTATGTGCTTTAAAAGTTATTTTGCGTAAGGAGCTCCTTTCTAATCATGATTGGGTTTTTTCGGAATAAAGAATAAGGATCATGTAGTAAAATTGAGACCTGTGAGATCAATGGAAAGTATGTATGCATGTTAATGCAGATATATGTATAGGATGCTTTTGCTGCATAGAATATGTCATGAAAGAAGAAAGCACAAGGTAGATAGATCTACATTATGTGCAATTTTATTTTACAATTTTACATCATACATAAAATATGAAACATGAAAAACAAAAATATTACATGCGTATAAATAGTTTCAAGGTTTGAAAGTGATAATATTATTATGTCATGTATAAGAATGTGTACAGTGTGTGCAGTGTATATGGAGTCTTTTTGTTTTAGAGGAGAAAAACTGGATATTTAGAGAGGAAGGAGTAAAATTGAATGGTTATGGATTATGGATGTTACGTGGTAGAAAGTCATAAGAGTCAGTCAAAAAAAATAGTGGTAGTATGATGAAATGTAGAGCTAGTTTAAAATAATGATGAAAATGATGCAAAGTAATAATAATTTTAAAAGAATGAACCCTGTCTACTGTCTATTGTCTATACAATATATAATGTATTATACTAATAATAATATAAATAATATAATATGCATTTGCCTACTGTGTGCTACTCTGTGTAGGTGGGGCCGCAGCTTTGGATGGACGACTTCGTATAGGAGACATCATCATGCGAGTCAATTCAAGTAAGTTGAAAGAAGTTCTTTTTTTTCTTACCTAATCTTTTTACGTAATGTAAAACTTTTCTTCTTTTTTGGGGTAAAATGACCGTAGTAGTGTCATGATTGAAATTGAGTTGCCGTCTGAAGTATACAATATAAAACGTAGAATGTAGACGATGGACGATAGTCATATTTTGAATGGTACACAGATAGCTGGAAGATGGTAACGCATGTAATTGTCCAACCTCAAATTTATTTTATATATTTCAGGCTCTGTCGTTGATGTGACACATGCAACTGCCGTGGATGCATTGAAAAGAGCTGGAAATACAGTTCGATTGGTAAGAACTTACGATTACTATTAACTATTAACTATTAGTATTTTAGTCCTTTATTTGATTCTTTCATTTATACCGTAAATTCTGTACGGATTTTGGTCCAAAATCCAAAGTCCAAATATCAAATACCAAATGCTGTATCTAGTATCTATGTAGTATCTAAGTAGTTTATGACAACACAAAAGTAACTACATTCTACAAGCGACACTCTACACTCTACATTCTAGACTAGGTGGAAAAGAAAAGGATCGTTAGCATGAGAAAAGAAAATGTTTCATCGTAAAAAAAACTCTGTTTTATTTGATCATTTTGTCAAGAAATTCCTTCCTTTTTTCTCCCTTCAAATATTAGAGTAGATAGTAGGTATCCATCTCTGTACGTATGTGTCTTTCGTTTCGTTACGTTGGCTGTGCTTACAGGGATTTTTTGAGTTCCTGAAATAGTGAAGGAAAAGTTTTCTTGTCTAAAGTATGTACATGTATCTCAGTAATCAATAGGATCTAGGCTCTAGGTTCTAGGTTCCAATCTATTGTAGATTGTAGATACTAGACACTAGATACCTTACCACTGCTAATAAAATGGGCTCGATTCCGATGAAACATTGTGAGTCTGTGTTTGTGTGTGTTTGTATAGATTTGAGCAGATCAAGTTTGAGTCTAAGTGTGCGAGAGGAGAAATCTTTATAAGATAGTTTATAGGAATTTTGTAATCAAAGATAAAAATTTTTATGCTTACACACATTGCACCTACAACCTATAGACATATACGTCTAATGTATCTATATGTATTACAGATTACAGTACACTTGCTAAATACTAAGTATTACTTAGAAACTTAGAATGCTACAGTGGTTTGTCATATCCTGTGTGACATGTAATCTTTGTTTTGTAGCATGCGTGAAATCTCAAGTGTACAGTGTACAAACATCAAACTTTTCCAAAACATAAAAACCTAGTTTGGGCGTACAATCAGAGAGAAGTGTAAACAATAGGTTTTTTGTATTACGTTGTGTACAGCCGTGTACAAATTAAGTGCAAGGATTTTTTTTTCTTTTGTAGGTATTGAGAATTGAGAATTGAGACATTTTTGAAATACAAAGATATAAAGTCAAATGTCACCCATGAGATATATTTGGAAAAGTAATAAATTGAATAGTATAATAGTGAAAATTACTGGGTCAGAAATTTTGTATTTAGTTGTGCTTGTTAGATACTAGATACCAAATACTGAATGTCCAAGTTGAGGAAATCTCAAACCTAAAAACTAAAAAAATTTACGACTGTAATTTCAAATTTAATTTAATGAAAAATGTACGACGTAGAGGTAACATAAATTGTATATGCTGTAAAATTATTAATTGAATTAATGTTGTTGTTTAGCATGTACGACGAAAGGCACAACCTCTAGGGCCGGCTTTTATGGAACTAGAATTATTAAAAGGAAACAAAGGACTCGGATTCTCAATTGCCGGTGGTGCAGGTGAGAAGAAAACGGAATTATATTTTTATCGTTTACGTTCAATACGTTACGTTTGATGTTTTAGAACAGTTTTTTTTGTAATTTGTAGTAATAAGAATCAGCATAATAATTCTTAAATTCTTTCTCTCTTTTTTCAAAAAACGTAGGAAATCAACATATACCAGGAGATAATGGAATCTATATTACAAAAATAAGCGAAGGAGGTGCTGCTTTCGCTGATGGTAGACTTGCTGTTGGAGATAAATTAGTTGCTGTACGCAATACTCCTGTAAGTTTAATATTCACTACATACTTGTCAACATAAAAAAACTAAAAGTAGACGATGATAATACAGTGTGTAGACTGAATTTGGAAATAATCCTCCTTGAAAATATTATGTCATGTTAATTTTTTTTGTATGGAAATTTTAGACTGGAGAAAAGAACCTTGAAAATGTAACTCATGAAGAAGCTGTGGCCACACTAAAAGCTACTGAAAATCGTGTGATCCTTTTAGTATCAAAACCAGATCCATCATCAATGAATTTGATGAATCAAATGATGGTAGATTCATCATCAACAAGTAGAACTCCTCCACCGAACGTTGTTCAACATTCCCGTATGACAACACCACCTCCTCCCAAACCAGTAACACCAACCATGAACCTTAGTATGAATATTAAACCCGCAACGAGTGAAGAACGAATGGTAACTTCTGGAGGTGGAAGTGGTGGGTCAACTACTTTATCTCAAAGTCGTACTTCGGTAGCCAGTGGAAATACACTAGGAGATGAAGATTCTGTAGGAAGAGAACCAAGAACAGTCACTCTGCATAAAGGATCCACTGGACTTGGTTTCAATATAGTTGGTGGGGAGGATAGTGAAGGAACTGGAATTTTTATAAGTTTTATTTTAGCTGGTGGTCCCGCAGATCAAAGTCGTAAATTGAAACGGGGTGACCAAATTGTTTCTGTCAATGGTATAGATTTATCCTCAGCCACTCATGAGGAAGCAGCTCATGCGCTCAAAGTTAGTTGTCTTTCATGGATTCAATGTTGTTATTTATTTTTTTGGGATAAATATTGGCGTTGTAATGTTTTTGTGTACCTTTTGTCTTTTCAATGTTCTATATTTTTTATATGTTTCATTTCTAACATTACGTCTTTACAGAATGCTGGACAAACTGTAACTCTTGTTGTACAACATAAACCAGAAGATTACTATCGATTTGAAGCAAAAATTCATGATATGAAACAACAAGTTCATACTGGAAGTTTAATGAGGACATCACAAAAACGAACATTATATGTACGAGCGCTAAATGATTTTGATCCAACGTAAGTTGCACTTTATCAACAACAAAAAAAGAAAGATTTTTACAATTTTTTTCGTAATTATATATTGACTATTATTATCTACTAAATCTCAGAATCTATCTGTATGAGTCAGAAATTAAAACTATTGGAATCGAGTTAATGCACATAATATTTATTTTTCTTTTATACCTTACAGAAAAGATGATAATTTACCTTCCAGAGGTCTAGCCTTCCAGTTTGGCGATATTCTCCACGTCACAAATGCATGTGATGACGAATGGCAAGTCATTTATAAATTTACATACATAATGCTTTCACCACATCTTATTTTCTCGTTAATGTTACGATACATATATATATAATAATAAAAAATTGACCAAAATGGTTACTACAGGTGGCAAGCTAAACGAGTATTAGCATCAGGACAAGAGGAAGGAATAGGAATCATACCTTCAAAGAAAAGGTGGGAAAGAAAGCAAAAAGCTCGTGACAGGTCCGTAAAATTTCAGGGGAAAAGTCCAACTCAAGAAAATAAGGCATTCGAGGCACGTTGCATTTTCGAGTCCAACCAGGAATCGAATTTTTTTTTTTACTTTTTACGTTCTAATATTTACCACATTGAATTTCAATCTCTATATTCGTGTCAGAAACTTGAAAACACAAACAAACTCAATTATGTACATTTTGTTATAAGAATACCGAATAGAATGTGGTCTTGATGAAAGTTATATTTTTTATGTTACCTTTCAACAGCAAATGTCAACTTTGGAACGGAAAAAGAAAAACTTTTCTTTTACTCGAAAGTTCCCGTTTATGAAAGTATGTATATACAAATAATTCAAGAATGAGAACATGTGTCATGTATATATGTATTATATATTGCATATTGTGCAGTAGATAAAAAATACTCTTGTGTATACATAAATGTTATACGAATTATATATTAATCTTCATTGTTTTTAAAAATTATTTTCTTTTAGAGTCGTGATAACATTGACGATGTATCAGAAGGAGAACGTAAGTGAAATCAATCAAATGAACATTTTATATTTTTTTCTTACTGTCTACACAACTTTCTTCACGTTGTTTTTTTTACAATCTATACTAAAACGTTACATGTGTTTCTTCAAGCTGTACATGAAGAATACATATTTTTTTCAAATACTCTGTGTTTTCCCCATTTTTTTTTGATGATGAAGGTTTTGTATTTTATCTTTTTGTGTCCAATAACATATATACCATACATATTTTTTAATGTGCCTCAACTTAAAAGTCGCCTTCAGAGTGATAAAATATGAAATATAAAATAATCACTCACAGTCTTTCTAATCCATAACATTGATAGTTAATACAATACAAAATACTATCAATGTTTTATCATCGTCGTTACTTCAAAATTTCCTTTTCTTGATTGAAAGCTCATTTTTTTCACCTCACGTTTTTTTATATTTATATCCTCTCTAGTAGTTAGTAGTAATTTCCTTCTTTTTGTTGTTAGTCGTAGTTGAAGTTATTTTGTTTGATTAGATTGGTATGTAAATGAATATTTTTACAGAAGTTCCAGGCCTAGATGGTGAATCCAGCATTCGTAAGTTTAAGTTTGATTTTTATTTTTTTTCCTCTCTCTTTTTCTTTTTTTCTCTTTCTCTCTCTCTTTCTCCCTATAGTTTCTATTTTTCTTTATTTATACTCTCCATTTTTAACTCTCAAAAAAAGTACGTTTTGTTGTAAATTACTTCTATTTCCTTCCTTTGAAAATTAAAAAAAAGAAACAGAAAACAACAGGCGATGGTTATTTTGTGTATATATACAAATTATTTTTTTTCTGATATAAAATATTAAACATTCAAAATTTTGTATAAAAACTGTGTGATTTACAAAAGAAGAACATATGTATATAAATTATGAATGATAATAAGGCGCATTAAAAAAGGCTCAAACATGTGTAATAAGTGTGGTAATTTTTACTTAATTTTAAGATACTCGTGCTGATATAATAATGATATCATGCGTACAAAGTAAGTAAGAAAACTAAGAAAAATAATCTGTGACTTTTATGTTCTTGTTGTTTTTCATCAAAACATGGAACAAAAACGTATAGCGTACATGGTGTACATGCAAGAACAAGATAGATTAGAAGGTATTTTAATAACTAAAATCTCTAGTATATCAATATATATGCTCCTTGGTTTTTATATTTTATCGTTTCCGCAGTTTTTCCCCTTTTGTACATGTATAATGTATATTATGTATTATGAAGTATTAGATTGTCATCAGTTTGTATTAGACATATATTTTATGCGTAATAATGAGATGTCAATTTGGCTATGTTTTTGAAAGAATGTAACGCTCATAAATATATTTTATGCCATAATAATATATGAGAAATGTGATATGTGGCCTGCTGCATATAATCTATACAATTTACATATAGACAAAAAAAACGTTTTTGTTTTTGCTAGAAAAAGTACAATTTTTCTGCATTTTCATTTTATTATTCCGTAAAACGTAAAAGATCTACCTATCTCTGTAATATATAATATGTATGTATGTTTATTTTTTATGCATGTGCATTTTTGCATAAAATAATCTTATTCTTATAAAGTCGTGTTGTTTTTGTATTATTATATATATTGTGATTTATTGTGATTTATTGTATGCATATAGATAGTTTCGGATTTAAGTTTTTAAATGGTAAATATACGTTCGTAGTTAGGTTAATTGAAAAAGAACTTTGAAGAAAAGTTTTTAAAAGTATAATATGTAAATACTATGTACTTTTATAGTACATGAGAACGGACTACTAGTATGTTGCTTGTTCAAGTTTAGATACTGCAACAAAAAAGAAAAAAATAATATGAATGGCATATATAATTTGAATACCTTTGTTTTACGTAATGATTGCCTGTGTGTGTAACTTTAGAAAATCTTAGATGTATAGTTTAAGCTGTTTGATTGATTTTCCTTCTTTTTCTTTGACTGTGTATTTTATTCTGTATTCTATATTCTATAATATTCTTATCATAATTATTCTAACTATATATATATAACAATAATCTTTTGTTGTCCTTATTCTTTTTACTGTAATGGTATATAGTATATATAGTCTGCTTTTATGAAACGAAACATAAACACATTACACAATTTCCAAGTATTAATATGATGGTTTGGGAAATTACATGTATTTATGTAGCTGGAGAAGAGGTGCTAAGTTATGAAGGAGTTCAACAGGTCACTACTACTAACTATGCCAGGCCCGTGATTATTTTAGGCCCAATGAAGGATCGTATAAATGATGATTTGATTGGGGGTAAACAAATACATTTATACATTCTAACTTAGTAAAATTACTATTACATACCAAATTTCATGTACTCTTTACCAAGTTCAAAATAATTTTCCAGTATAGTGGTCAAATATATTATAACAATATTTTCACTTGTTTCTCTTTAGAATTTCCACAAAAATTTGGTAGTTGTGTGCCACGTAAGTATTGAATAATGAATAATACGAACGTTTAACTCTTGAAAAACTAATTTGTATTTTACTCACATTTTATAGACATTGGGATATGCCATAAAATAAATACTAAATTGCATTTTTTTTTCATGGAAAATCCTATAGATACAACACGTCAAAGACGTGAGTACGAGGTTGACGGAAGAGGTAAGATTTTAAATTTTAATTCAGTACAGAGAGTAGTTAAAGTATCAAAAATTTTAATACTACGTAAATCCGTAATTGTTCGTATTTTACAATGTATACAATAATTCATAATTTTACCATTGTAAATGTTGCTAGACTACCATTTCGTGGCGTCACGAGAGCAGATGGAACGAGATATCCAAAATCATTTGTTCATTGAAGCTGGACAATACAATGACAATTTGTATGGCACATCACTTGCTGCAGTCAAAGGTACGATGTTGTTTTATGCAAAAAAGTTTTTAATTTTCAATTGTAAAACATTTTTATGCATGTATGTATATACATGAGCGTATATATATACTGTATACTGTAATTGGTAATTCAGTACTAATGGCGTTGTAATCTAAATACATTTTTTTGTTTACATTTCAGATGTTGCTGATAAGGTATAAGATACATGCATAAAATTTCATTGTACATAGTTTATTTTTTATTTTTTCAAATTATGAGGCATTTTTGTAACATAGTGTAAATTTATATAATAGGGGAAACATTGCATTCTGGATGTAAGCGGAAATGCAATCAAAAGGCTTCATGCTGCCTCACTTTACCCTATTGCCATTTTTATTCGCCCAAAATCTGCAGAGTCAATTATGTAAGATTTGTTTTACTTTAAAGGATATTGAGCTCTATTTTTTATTGGTCTGGCCTAAAAACTAATAAATACCTTGACTAAATTTGAATTCATTAATTCTTTTGTCGTCACATTTAGGGATATGAATAAAAGAACCACGGAAGAACAAGCTAGGAAAACGTACGAAAGAGCACTTAAAACTGAACAAGAATTTGGCGAATATTTCACTGGTATGTGTTCATTTCTTTTTCTCTGTACTTTTTGTCTCACCGACATCTTCTCATTTTATCGAAAGTCCTATATAAATATACAAACACTGTTTTATAAACAAGGTACCATATATATGAACCGTTGTAATTTCTCTTTTTTTAGCAATCGTTCAAGGTGAAACACCTGAAGAAATTTATGAAAAAGTGAAAAAAGTCATTGGAGATCAGTCTGGTCCGAGTATTTGGATTCCCAGTAAAGAAAAGATTTAAACCTGGTGCCCTTTGACCTTTAATTAGTAATAATAATTGTAATAATAATAATAATTATTGTTAAAATATGTTTTGAAAAGACAAAGAAGATTGCTTCTTTTTTGGTAAGAAAACATTTTAACCATTTTATTAAATTCTCATTTAATCTTGTGCATTTTGCACGTTTACCATTTATTTTATGCAATAATAATGAATTTCTCTGATCCTGCGATACATAATATAAAGTTTTATATAAAAAATTTTTCACTGTTTTGTTTTTGTTACAGGTCCTAATGATTTTATATATATGAGGTTAGAGCAAGCTCAACCGAGTTCCCTCTCTCTGTGTCATCTTTTTATTAGATTATGTGAGGGGCAGAAATCAACTTGTTACTCATAATAATGATAATAATAATTACATGTAAGTTTTATGAACAATACGTATAAGAATATTATGGTGTTAAAGGAGAACGATATAGCGTAAATACTAAATATTATGATACAACATTATATAGAATGAAAGTATTGCCCACGTGTAAAAAAAAAAGATACAATCGTTATGTATAAAATATTATACATAAAAGAACTTCCTCTTTGTAGATTTAAATATTATGTATTACTATATAAACTATTAATTAGCTATAACAATAGACACAAAATGAATGAAAATGCTGTTAAATTCTGTAGGGATAATATGAAAGATTATTATACTATACGTATATTATGTTATCGACGATTTGTCATATTCGTTTTTTGTAGAATGTTTGATCCTATTATATATGTACATATATATGTAATATGTATACAAATCGACGATACGTCGTACAACATAACGTATGAATAGTAATATTGTAATACTAATTAAATGCTATTAGTACTACTCGATATACACATGTACTATATATTTAACAGTACATATTCAAATCATAATATAATAGTAGGTACAAAACGAGCAACAAAACAAAATGTTACGGGAAAAAGAGAAAACAAATATTATATATAGCATGAATTATTTTATTTTTGATTCACATTATCTGCAGTTTATTTGCAGTCTGAACATATTTACATACATATACATATAGTACGTAATAGATGATATGTTGTTTATTTTATTTAATTAATTAATTAAGTTTTATGTGCTTTATATTGGACGAGTTTAATCATCAAATGTCAAAGATGCGTATGTATATAAATATTATATAATTTATTGTACATTAATGCATGTATATATATATATGTATTCTAAATACGATGGAAGCTAATTTTTACATATACCTAAACGACACATTATATTACTGTAATCTATAATATATTGTATACAAGAGAGGTGCACCCAATGAAATCTAAAAATCATTGTAAACGTAAACTTTTTCCATGCATTTTTCGTTTCTCTTTGTATTATACACAGTTTTGGCTGCTAGTTTTAACTTTCACAAAACTGAAAACTGTAAAATTTACACAACACTTTAGATTTGTGTAAAAAATCTATTGATCCAATATATCCAAAGTAGCCCATTATTCGAGCTACATAAAGTCAACCAAAAAATATAATGAAAAAATTCTACATCTACACCAAAATGTAAATTTACAAAGATTTTTATATTTCATCGGGATCCCCTCTTCATTGTATCGGGTTTTAAATTTTTTTTTGATTTTGACGCAGTATATTGAAAAAATATGAGAGAATTTTTCCGGTACAACAAATACAAGAGAAAGCTTATATAATAATATAATATATTTTATTGCAACTGAATATGAGTATTATTTTGATGTTTATTGTTACTATTTATACATTCATTGTTTTATTTTATTTATGTCTATATTATATTCTGAGAGTATTTTAAGTATGTATTAAGTATGCCATTTTGTTTACAAATAGAAGTAATAATGTAATGACAATGTATTATATATATAAAACACAGTACATGATAGGAACAAATTTCCATGTTATTGTGTATCCATATCCAGCTTATTCAAAAAAAAATTATTGTGTTACACAGTGCTTTTTCTGTTTTTGTTAATTATATCCTTATCCTACACACTAAAAAAGGCTTATATAGTTGTAAGGACAAAAAGTGAGAAAAAAATAAATCAAATTCATCACCTATACGTAAACATTCACCATTTATACCCATTCATCATACATGTGTACATTACGACTACGGTATTACTTTTAGTCATTAAACTAAATATATATATATACGATAAAAAAAAATGAACATATAGACAAAGCACACACTGTATTTCAAACAAAACTAAGGTCGTCGAAGAAGCTCCCAAAGTATAATCAATAATTACAAAAAAAGAAATCGTATAATGTGTATAGTATATGTACACAGAAAAATATTTACATCATAAATCATATAAAATTGTGCATTGAGAACTGAGATGAAGAGTGTTACATTCGTTGTATAAAATTAATCCTAACTCCATGTTCACCACAAAAAAGAAACCGACAGGAAAACATATTTAGGAAGATATAAGCGTATCCAATCCAATCCACAGAAAATAAAAAATAAACTCCTATTTGTAGTATTTCGTGCCCACATAATACATATTATATGTAATAATAATAATAATAGGTATGCATATAAATACACATACTGATGTACCTACCCTTCCTCTAAAATGTTGTTATACTCTACGCGTATACATGATAATTAAATAACACAAATTTGAAATAAAATGAAATAAATCAAAGAAGAAAGAAAAACAAAAAATAAAACGTGCATATAAATACCAGCAAATAAAAATCAGCATATTGTACTACAAAATATTAAAAGAATCTTAAAGTTGAAAAAAATATGACTACTTACATACGAAAAACTACACTCTGTACTTTACAATCCAAAAAACTCTAAGCTAAGGGAAAAAACGTTGTTGATTCATTATACTTTATGTGTTATACTTACTTTACACTTTACAAAATAGAAGTAAGCTAATATTATTATATATACATAAAATATGCTATACCATATGATAATGTTATCTATTATCTATATACACGGTTAACCTTGATTTTATGAACGATTAAAATTTTCTTTCATAAAAAATTAAAAAGTATATAAAAATACACAAAGACGTATAAAAGGTGTGGCTGACAAGACTTTTCTTGCATTAATGTTTAAACTTTAAACATGAAAAGCTCATAGCATGTATGTCTTTTTGCATAAAACATGGAGAGTCTCTTGTGTGAAAAGTGAAAATTGAAGCTAACATTTTTCATCAGTGCTTTTTTTTTGGTCTGTGCAATTACTTTGCGTGAATACTAGTACATAATATGTACTACATATACATATACGTATATTATGCCATAACATACTATTGAAAATTCATGAAAGTTTCTCATTGTAAAGAGCTGAAGCAAAAAAATCTAAAGAGCTACTTAGTTGCGTGACGCGTGAAAAAGAGAAAGTTACTTTCTCTGCGAAAGACGCTTAAAAAACTAAAAAAACAATTTTGTGCAGGAAGAAAATTGAGACACAGTGAACAGCGGGATAAAATGATGACACATATACTTTTTAATAATTATTCATATATACAATATAATATTTCTTTTCTTATAGATAGATAAATATTCAAGTTTCCAATTTATGTTTTGCTTTTTTGAACTTCAAACTCTCTCTACTCACACACACATACTTTTTTCTTTGTGTACTAGGCATTTTCTGTTTTACCTGTTACACACACATCATTCATCCATGTAAAAGAGTAAAAGTATAGATATTAGATATAGTGTAAAATGTATAATAATAATGGCATTAGAACAACAATAGAGTTTTGTAGGTAGATAGTACATAAAAACACACAGAGTACATGTGAATAGAATTATTAGAGTAATCCTTATTATTTTATTTCAATATACAGTATAAGATTACCTATATTATAGGCTAATAAATGTTGTACATATCGTTTATCGTTTCATCTTTCATCTATAAATGGAGGGAAGAAATACATAACGCAGAGAGAGATGTACATTTTATAATTTATAATATTTATAGTCAAGAAAAAACGTAGTTTAAAAAAACTGCAATATAAAATATGTAGATAGGTATTTGCTATTTGACGTTTTATGTGTAAGTACCAATATTATGTACCACACGTATATTAAATACCATACTAGTATATTTTATGTAGACATCATAGAAGACGATGTGGAAATGTGGAGAAAATTTCTCTACGCTGAAATCTGAAATATTGTACAGAATTTTCTTTCCCTAAACGCATATTTTTGTCTTGACGAATTTGAACAAAATACTCAAAAGTACATTGCGTTTAATTAATATTTAATACTTGAAAAAAGGTACATCAAAATCATAATTTTGTACAGGATGATCCTCTCTGTATATTATACATATTTGCATTGATTAATGTACACTCAATATTGCTTAGTTAACAACCATAATCGCAAAAAAATGTGTATACATATAATACTTTAATAGTTTTTCCAAAGGTACTTTTGAAAAAAGTCTCAGTCCTACGTAAATAAAACGAAATTCGTTGCATGTATATTTTAATAATATAATGTAGAGACTAATAATATTATAGTTACTATTCACTATTCACTGTATATATATATACTGCCCACTTTTGACGTAGACCGTGGACAGTTGAAAGTAGAAATAGACAGAAGACTTCGACGAGACGTATATGAGTAGCGTAAATGAAACTGTATAGTTTTGCAGAAACTATAAAAATCTTGTGGGTGTGTTTACTGTGTGTAGTGTGTACATATTTTGTCTAAAATTTAGCACTTCTTACTGTTCTAAAATATTCTAACATCTACGGTATATTTATATATAGTATAGACAGTAGACAGGCTATATTATGCTTTACAGTTTACAGTATGTAATTTGCATCTTATCATCTTTTCTTTCATGAATATTATTTATGCGATTTTCATTTGCCATATTATTCGATTAGTTTTATCCGTATGTTTATATTACATATTATATATGTACAGTGTACATTGAACAGATAAATGTACATGTAGTAAAAATACAAATCTTATTACAATTTATACACCACACATAATCATGTGAAAAAACTGACAGTAATCAGATTAAAAAACTATAAGAATGTTTTTTTAAAACCTTTTTGATTTCCTCATACTTATGTCTTACAGGTACGATTCTACTCTCATCTAGAACAATAAAAAGTATACTCTTTTGTGGGGTATTGGGAAATTTCTTTTATACATTAGTTATATAGGATTATACGTATGTCGATTATTCTTACATGTGTATATTATGTAACAAAATTTCAGTACATTATCAATATATTTATACACATAATTCATTATGAGCATTTCCATCAAACTGTATAACACTGTACAGACTGGGGAACGATCGGGTATGCTTCATTTGCCATTTGCCACACATAACACATAAGTTATGTGACATAACGTAAGAATAACGATATTTTTCATATTTTTCCATTACGAATTATAATTCTACAAAACTAATTTTAGAAAAAAGGTATATGGTCAAGTTTTGTTTCTTTGTATATATATATGTAAATTGTAAATATAGCAAGAAAATTTAAGGCCTAGTGCAAGATTCTCCCTTTAGTGTAGAAAATACACATGTATGCCTGTGGGTAAATATTGTGCAAAATTGCAAAAAGCACATTGCATACTGCAAATACCTACATAGGTAATCCGCTGCAATTCGCAAATTACAGGCATATTGCAAGTTCTAAATGAGAAATATATTATATAAATATAGTAATAACAACAGCATAAAACGAAAAAGGGATCTTTTACAAAATATAAAATATCCAATAATATTATGCATATAAGCCCTGGGGATGAATTCTTTATACTTCTAATTTATTTATTTATGTATGTATGTAGGTAGGTAGTGTAGATAACAATTTTTTGGAGAAATAAATCACAATGATAGTCCCTTTTTATGCTCTCACAGGTTCTGTCTCTGTTTATACATTATAAATCTTTAGAAGGAACTAATTATTATCATACTAAAATAATGAAACTGAATCTTTTGTTTCTAATCGGCAATCATGCTTAATAGAGAATTCACAGCGGTTTGTTTGTTGAAACCAGCAGCTTCATATACTGATTTTACGACGTCTTCATCCATATTTGGGAACATTTCTCTTAACTACACAAAAAATAGATAGAAGTACAAATCATTAGTTAATGTCGGTCCTTAAAATTAAAACAAAAACAGTTGTTTATGAATACGTTTTACTACTTTCACTCTATTTTACTGTATAAAAGTTTGCCATTTTTCAAACCTGTTTAAAGTCTTCGGCATCAAATGTTGGTCTTTGAGGTGAAGTTTGAGGTGGTACAGTTGTAGCCGTCGACACATGTTGATTCGATTGATACACTTGAGGCTGTTTTTTATTTGGGGCTGTCGCCGCTTGAGGTGGAAATCCTGCTCCTGCAACAACTCCTCCTCCAGGAACATATCCCAAATTTGGACCAACTCCTGGAGGCACTACTCCAGTTGGAGCTTGCATAAAGCTAAAAACTAACAGTATTTGACCTTCTTTCCCATCACCTTGTTTACCAGATAATGGGTACCAGTCCTCGACGGTTTCTCCTTTGAAGATTTGCTAAAAGGAAGAATGTGTAAAATGTAATTCATCAGTAAAGACACTTGACACTTGAAATTTTGAGCCTATTCTACAGTCATTTCATGCAATTTTATTCTGTTTTTTTTTTTAATTCCAACTATAGATTTGGTACTTACTTCAGGAATTTGGATGTAGGCATGGCCTACTAATTCATCTACAGAAAAGGAGCACTCATCATAAATTTCTAAGTAAATTTGATGAATGCCATGAGGTAAGAAGCAGTTTATGCATTTATTCCATCTGGGGGTTTTTGATCCATTTACATCAGTGGGAGTCTCGTATATATCTTGGGTATGAAAAAACACATGCATATAAATTATATATAATATGGCATTATATAAAGCGGAATACATCCATTGGTCTTGAATCTTCTGAATTGTTAATTAATTCACAACATGTTTTCAACTTACTATGGCCAATGTGAAGACGAACATACGGATCCATTCTTGTCATTCCATAATTTTTGACCAATTTGGCTTGCATTACGGAAATGAGTAAACGTCCTCTAATATTTGTTGGAGTATGAGTGGCAGCAGCCGCATTTAATTGTTGATGAAGGGCAAGAGCGGCTTGTTGATCCATTCGTTCTTGAATTTGTTGAGGGGTAAGAGGTAGACCAGTATTTGGGTCAGTCAGGTCATTTCCACGTATTCTTGGACTTGTTCCAGGTATTCTTAGAAAATCATCTGGTAGAGGATTCAGCATCAAACGTTGTCTCCTTTCCGTTGTCTTTCCAGCGGCAGAGTTATCCAAAGATGCAGCCATCTGATATAAATCAAAAATTTTTATAATTTTTTGAAAAAACAATGGAAATACTAAATCTAAGGTAAAAAAGATATAAGTATACTAGCTGCTCATAGAAATTCAAAAGACCAGTGTCAAAATGGAACAAATGGACAAATCTTATAGGTCCATTATTGAAAGGAAATGAAAAATGAACTACTTAGTCAACAATCAACCTTCTTGTATAACATAAAACTTGCAAATTCATTCAGGCAACATGTAGACATCAGATTACAAATTATATCAGGAGGAGAAAAAGTGTGTAATAATTAGCTATACAGACTTAGGTAGACTTTTGTTCTTATTTATGTAAATGTAAAATCCTTACATAACCAATTTTTAGAAATAAATTGTTCCACACATTTTAATTCGTATAATTTTTGGAATGTATCACATTCAAGTAAATTTTTTATATAATATCTAATTGATTTGATATTTGATTTGCTCTGCTGCATATTTTACAATTTTGGAAAATTATTATGTCTCATAGTTTGCTTACCTTTGCTTTTTTTATTTTAGCTTTGGCAGAAAGTTAACACAGTCAACAAAAATAGGTGAAGATAATAAACAGTAGTGATTAAATCAACACTGTTTAATTTTGTAGTTTAACTATTTCGTATTTTGTATTTTAACGGTTACAAATTGTAGTTTTTTTGCACTATTTCAATATGTATCAATAATTATACATTTACGCAAACAAGGATTGGTATAAAGTTGGTCCTTATTATTTATTATATTACAATATTAACTATGTATATACATAATATACTTTTAATAGTAATTGAATTATATAAATTTCCGTAGCATAATATTCACTGTGGGTATCTCGTGACAAAATTCAAGTTTGACAAGTAAATAACCAAACCAAGAGAACGGTGAATCACTGAATCACACCTGCATGACGTAACATTGAACTAATACAAAATACACATTCACACATTAAAACTTGAACATTGAAATTACAGGGTGACCTTATGTACACACAGACTTAAATATTCAGGTTTGTATTTAACCTACTGTGAAGAAACTTATATTTTACTAGAAACTAGAAAATAAAAAATGTAACAAGTTTTTTTTTGGGGGAAATAGGCTTCAAATATTATTTTTTCTTTCAAGAAAATTTCAGTAAATTTTGAAAACTCAGAAAGTGAGTACAGAATTCAAAGCTTCTTAGAATCAATCTTTGCCACGCTAGTGAAAGCGTATGTACTATGCACAATATTATTATAGTATGCGACTCTCATGAACAGTATAGAAAATACGCATTAGCAATAGTTATGTACATCAGTTATAATTTATATGGTTTCATCTCTAATTTGATAGGAAATCCATCATAATATTATTGGTTTTACGTTTTACCTAATGTTATTAGTTATTATGAGTTGGCTTTTAGACATAAATGTACATATATACTGTAATATTATGTTGTAAATTGAATACGTAATGAGAGGATATGAAATATGAATAGTGTGACAAGTACTTAATGTAGAAAATACACGAAATACACACACACATTGAGTACATACAAAAATATATCCCACAATATCCTACATCTCATTTATGTATTAGTCATCAAATACTATAAGCTAATGAGAGAGTTTATTGTATATTGTTTTCTAGCATAAAAATTCCTCATATATCATATTATGTAGTACATGTAATGACTGAATAAATTTATATAGACGCGTAGACTAATATTTGTAACTTGTAGTTATACATGGATATACATTGTTAATTGTTGAAGTAAAAGAGTGTTATTCGTTATTTGAGTACACTACACTGTCAAATAAACAAATAAATGTACTTTTTTATTGCTATCTTCTTGCTGCATAAGTACTGGAACCTATATCATGAATGTTAAATACATGTATGTTACTGATCATTAGTGGCACTTTGTACATGTGACATTACTATTCTTTTTATGTGTAGTATGTATAGTGTGTACAGTGTACACACATATTTTGACTTTGCATAGCAATTAATATTTTAAACAAGTAATAAAAACCGAATGGTATGATGCGCATTTTATATTTTATGAAACGCCATTAAAATACAAACTGTCTAAATATTACATAAGACAATATTATACTGTAGCTATTCTGTATACTGTAGCTATTCTGTGACTGCACCCGTCTGCATCTTCAGTATTCAGAAAACTGCTCAAATGAGCAAGAATCCACATAGCAAAGTGTTTTCATTAAATTAGATCTTCTTGCTTCGATTGCATTTTCCTCCAGTCACCAGTGCAAATGATGAGAAAGGAATGGAATGTAGAACGATCTTTAAGTTTAGTAGGTATACCTATTGGCAATTTGCATTTAAATGATTTGAATCAAATCATGTCCATGTCTAATTTTTTCCAGTGTAATAAATCATACCCAAATACAAAGAGCCAAAAGTGGTGTCAAAATCTCTGTACTTATAATGTCTGGTATGTACAGAAAAACGCCAACTCAAATTTTTTTTAGCAAAAACGATTTGTCCTATCTCCAGTTCTTTTGACTGGAGACAATAATCCATTAGAATTTAGAATGGGATGGTCTGGTATCAAATCTCATAATATACAACTCGTGCTAGTTAGATGTAAAAAGACTCTGCTTTTTCTAACGTGTAAAAAGACTCTGCTTTTTCTAACGTGTAAATTATGTACAATGTACAAGTTGTAATGCTATCATATTATGCAATCTTTATAATTTTTCACCTTTGATTTTTATCGCTTTTAAAACTTAAAACCAAAAGACATCTTACATGCTTTACTTTTTGTTTGAAAACGTTTTCATGATCTGTACAATGGATATGTAGGATGTAGGCATTACACATATCATCAGTTATGTAAATTTGGAGCAATAATCCAGTAGCAATCATGACTACTACATATTACAAATATGAATGTCTTATGTATAATGAATGCAAAATGTTATAAATTTTTTGTGTATTTTCTCGTTCTGAAAACTCCAACATGTGTACAAAATTGCTTTTTTGCTCAAAACTCCAAACTCGAAATTCAAAGGAGGAATGTCAAAATGCAAAAAGGCCAGCATTTACAATGTGTAAAATGTATACTGACTGCTGAATGCTGACTAAATCTAAACTTGTGCTGTAGTCATACAAAGACTGGAAAGCTTGTAGCTTGTACTATTGACTACTTATATCCAAATGTTTCTGAAAATAGCAGCAACATTATAAATCTTCATTTATGGTCATATCTCATAGGAAAAAGGTCGTCATACACGCTGAGCTCAAATGTTTATAGTTTACACACTCGTATTTTAGGCATGATGATGAGTATTTAGATGAGTGCTATTCATTACTTTTCATTATACTTTATATCATCATTCAAGCATATGTATGTGAAAAAACGAAAGGGGAAAGAGAGTACATATAGACTACATGTTCATAGAATATACAATGTTATATAACTATAGATTTACTTATTCTGTCAAAAGTTAAAAGGAAAAAAGTGTCTTCTTCTTTGACTTGAGTCTTTCTCTTTGCCTTCTAAATATGTATAAACATATGCTTATCTCCTTTATTATACAATATCTACACAAATGCATATCAATAACAAGTAACAAGATTAAATGATGCATTGACTAGATAGTGGAGAAGATGGAAGACATAATAATATCATCGATGTATATAGCCATTATTATATTCTATTTAAGTCTTTGACTTAATAAGGACATGAAAGCAACTCAAATGATTCTCTCTATTTGTAATTTGTAAAAGGCATGCATTGTGTATATTATGTATATACCTACATATTTATATTGAATAATGAACTTTTGTACAAGAGGGAACAGAGCATAAAAAAAGTTGTACATTGTACATACAACATACACCAAGTACAAAATATACACATGCATAGATTAGGTCAATTAAATGTGTAGTTTTTTGGACATTTTTCACAAGACACAAAAGAGTGAAACGTAAATTGTTTGAGCGAGCCGAGAACCTTCAACAACAATTTGTTTCGGATCATTTTCATCCGTTTTTTCACCTCACTCAAGAGACAAGACATGTATATGTATATAATGGTAAAATTAATTCAACTGTAGACAAATGTATACATTCAGATTACAGAGAATATAATTAAAGGCAACTGTCAAGCAATGTATATAAAACATAAATAGACGTATACCTACATTCTTCTATAATTTGTTGAATTAATAAATTGTATCGCAAATACAATTTGTGAAAAAAATTTCACAAACAATTATTGCCATAATATTATTTTACCATTATGTATTATTTAGTTTGTGGTTGATACCAAACACACAGTATACAGCATATATACTGCTTAATTTCTCCCATCTCATATCATGTGTAGTGTGTACCACACACTATTTTTTTAAAGTCTCTGAATAATGTCTAGCATTAGAAAAATGGTTTGTTTGTACTTGAATAGTTGAGGATATGTAGTATTTACATCGTACAACGTATACACATGCTGGCTTACTAGTTACTAGTTAGTAGCAATGTCAAGTTAAGTGTAAATATACATTTTATAACGCGTTCAATTCAGTCCAAGTTTTGTATATGTAGAGTAGTGTGAGAGACTATACTTTTTACTTTTTATAGTTTGTGCTACAAACTATAAATGTTCTCTGTATAATACTTGCTTGCTGCAAATATCATTCGCATTCGCTCGTGCACTTGAACCAAATATTTGTCCCCGTTCTTCGGCATTTCATTTTCCTCCTACATCTTCGGATTTCGGATTTCCTCTCCTCTCTCCCTTGTATAGTGTCCATTTTCCCCAACCAAACATTAGTATATTTTTAAAATTTATTCAATTACATGTTAAAACGCTAAAAAACCATCACAATTCACAATATTTACTGATTAAAGCAAACAGTTTGTCTGTAGTTAGTTTGTTGTCATCTATCATCTACAGTCTACAGCGTCCTTGTGTGTATATCAGAGAGACTTGTTAAATGTTAATAAACTATACATTTAATCGTATAAAATTGATAATGGAGATTTCCACATAAATTCACTAATACAGTGTGCTGTAAAAATAGTAATAGCAGACATGTACTTCAACTTATATTGCAGAAGGCCTAGCAGAAGTTTATTATACTTTTCATACCAATCGTATAGAAAATAAAATTATTGTTAAATTATATAATATATCTTCGTGTCTTTCAAATTTTTCAAAATTAAAAATTAAAATAGTCAAAAAGAAAGTAAATGAAAAATGTCGTGTACAGAGAAAAATGTTTATTCAGACCGAAAAGCCCAATTAAGTCCAATGGAATGGGCTGTCACACAAGAGAAACAAACTGAGAGGTAATCAAATTATTTCAATTAACTATATATAATCAAATACAAATGTATTACCTGTGTGTACCTGTGTACTCTAATATTTATTATAACGAAATACTTCTAAATTTTATAGATAAAATGTGTGAAGTGGAGACTGATGATAGTTTAAATTTTGGAAATATGTATATGTTTGTGTATCCTTAACAAAAGTAAACACACTTATATATTATATAGAGTAAATGGATTTAAAATGTTTTGTATTTATACATGTATTTCAGACCATATTCAAATAAATATAATAAACATTGGGAAGCCGGAAGTTATAATTGTACTATATGTGACGCTGAATTGTTTCGTTCAGATACAAAATTTGAGTAAGTATTTTAATAATTTTAGTTGATGATCAAAATATTGTCCTATACATTCAAATAATGTTTTGCTATTAATAATTTGAAACCCAAAGTAAATATATAATATGACACGTTATGCATGATTTGTAATTTTGACCTTGTTTCTGTGTTTACAACAGATCCAAATCTGGATGGCCTGCTTTTTCTAATGTTGTTGATGCCAAAAAAATTAAATTATCTCCCGATCTTTCACATGGTAAATATTATACATCAAATACACACACACGTACACGTACTATTACTTCCTTTCTTGAGCATGACTTGGAATTTTTATTCGTATAATTAATTAATCACAAGAGTATTTTTTTTTGTTGATGTATACTGTGTGTTCTTGATATTTTATATAATTTTATTCATTGATAATACAGTTGGAGCGAATCTCTTACTACTTGTTTCGAAGCCGGACTTAGCTAGGACTTCTGTTGATTGTGCTAATTGTAATGCACATCTGGGTCATCTGTTTCATGATGGCCCTAAACCAAGTGGATTACGGTACTGTATTAATTCATCGAGTTTAAATTTTGTACCAGATAATAGGGATAGTGAGTCAAAAGGAAGTGATCAAATTGATGGAAAAACTAACTCGACAACAACAACAACAGCATTATCCAATACTACAAAACATAATATGAATAATAGTAATGGTGGTAAAAAAGTTGGAAAAGAAGAGCAAGAAGAAAAGTCCAATCAAAAAATTTTCGTCCAAAGAAACGCTTGTCCAAATAATTCTACTACTACGACTCCTAATACTGGATGCGGATCTTCTAGTACTAGTAGTAGTTCAGCCAAAATTTGTTTCTTTCAATCTCCAATATCTTCAGTGACCCCACCAACAACAACATCAGCACCAACTCGCCTTATTGTCAATTCATGTTCTTCCGGAAATCTAGGGAGTCGTACAAATGGAGGAAACGGTAATAATGATAATAATAATAGTCTTGTTAGGCGACGAATTAGTTTATTTAATCCGACACACATGCCCACAGAAATGATCTCTGTTGCACCTCGAATGATTATACTTCGTGAAACTTCCTTATAAAAAAATGAAATAATACCATTCTATTTACTATTTACTAACTATACTATATTACTTATTACTATATTATACTATTCCTATTTTAGAACGTTCATATACAAAAACCTGGAAACGTATATATATACAAAAGTCAAAGGCCAAAAAAAAAAAACAAAAAGGGAGGTAGGGAAACTTTTGAAGACGCAATCATAATAATAATAATATATATGAACTGAAGAAGAACATTTCTGTAATAGATTTACAAATTTCATGAAAAAAATAATGATATATATTTAACTATATTTCATTATTATAGATTATTACACTATTATATATAATAGAATCGAATTCACTTTTTAGTATTACACGGACGATATAATATTATATAGATATTGACATCATGAAATTTGGATGAAATATATTTGAGGACTTGGCTCTGTAGTACAGTACATAAAATATAAAGCAAATAGGAAAGTACTCTCATATTGGAAATTCGAAGAAGGCAAGGAAAGGAGAAACGCAAAAAGAATTCTTATGAATTCTTCTCCAGTGAGATTTTCGACAACACAGCTTTTCCTAAAGTATTTCATTATTTATTGTTGTTAAACGGAACAAAATATACTAAAAAACTTATTGTCAATCTTCTGGAGTTTGACTTTTAAAACGTTCCTTTTATGATATAGTCTATTTAGTATTAAGTATTACTAGTTACTATAGTTGTAAATGTTTTAATACTTTATCAAGTTACATCTACTGATGTTCGTTAGATACGGAATACGGGAGATAGATAGATATATTATATAATATTCATATTGTAGAGAGAGAGGTGATAACAACTAGAATAACTGAGCTGAGAAGATTTTGATACATTATAATTTATAATGTGGTTTATGCTTGTATTACAAAATGAAACTCTAATAATATAGTACATTATTATATTATTCACTTTTGCTAACAAAGAAAAGAATACTCATTCTAGTCCTACAGTTTTATATAGGTATCTGTACATTATAATTTATAAGATACATACTTTTAGGTATTCATTATGCATGTACATAATTTAGGTTCCATATAGAATATATAGGTTATAATACTGTATAAAGGCAAGATAAAATTCTGTACATTTATAATTGCATGAAAACTATACAATATAGGTTTGGATGGTTGAAAATTATTGTGTGACCAGCTAATGATATAATCTGAGCACACCAAAAATTTAACTCTCTCTGTATTCAATATTATACCTATTGTAGTTTTCATGGAATTAAAAGTGTACAGAGTATTGCCCTGCCTATATATATACGTATACAGTATATTATCTTACTCTACTCTACAGTTCAACTAAAAACATTCTGCAGTTTTTTAATGTTCCATGTTCCATGAATAGTATTTACACAAGCCAAAAACTTAAAACCTTTTTCTTGTCTATTTACATTGTGTGCACATTTGCATATATATATGTATGGGCTATGTATACATATTATGTTTGTACAGTTACATGACTAATTCCGAGAAAGCTTCTCTAAAACATAACCCATAACAAAATTTTGTTATTAGCTATTATATTTTGTTGTTGCTATCAGTTGTACACACTACAGTACGCTATAATAATATGTTATACATGAGATGAAAATAATGATGATGATATAATGCTATAGATTTTTTACCATGTACTTTAGTACTTGTAATTTGTAATTCATTCTCTAGATTGACATATTGTACTATTGTGTTTGTTCAATACATAATAATACATATACAGTCATTAACTATTAATGATTAATAATCATATAATATTATATTTATGAGTTTCAATCGACATTTTGTGTGCATTGAGTTAATGTGGTAACACTTTTTCGCCAATATTTATTCTGAAAATGTTCTTATATGGTATATATGTAATATGTATTTAAGTAAATACTATGTAAATACTATGTAAATATATGATTTATGATATACAGTATGTGTTGTGCTTTATATGAAATACACTATTTAAGTATACACTACACACTATTAAAAAGTACTAATAACTTAATAATTATTCTTATTATAGCAAAAAAATACATGACTAACTATGTACATAAAATATATAGCATTACAATTTATATATAATGTTTTCTAAGCTTTATCATATATGTTATACATTAAAGTGTTGTGAGAAGTTTGTTTGGTGAAACTTTTAATTATTACTAATTATTGAAAAAATGATACGAGAATAACACATAATACATAATATATGAGAGAATCACACTATATGTTGTTTCTTTAACACCATTTTCGTTTTTCTCGTTTCGTACCTTATTTACAGTTACTTTGTGCAATATTATAGTACCTATATTTATAGTTCTATTAGTTAGTTGAAACCAGCAACCAATAGAGTGTTGGAATTCGGGTGTTATTAATATCAAAATATCATAATGTGCTACCGATTTTTTCTTATGTTACCTGTTTTACTTTTAACGGTGCCGAAATTTGTGTATATATACATTTTAAAAAATTACTGTTCAGTTACAAGATTTTTTGTACAGCTTTGTATGAATACCTATAATCTATAATAGTATATTATTCTGTATCAGTGTTTTCATTTTGTGCCCTAATTAATGCAATTTTTATTGATATTCTCTCAAAATATGTATGACTAATATGTACTATAGCATTGTTTTATATACATTCGTTTCCTTATATACCTTTGTCGTATACAGTTTGAAAGCAATCAAGTCTCGCCCTTTTTATAACATATTCATTTACATTTTATAATATCATTTACAATAATCTAAAAACAAAAAACCGAATGTGTATTATTTTCTTGCCTAAAGTTGCATTGTATGCTTACTTTTTAAAATATTTTCATTTGAATTTATTTTCGCTATATTATGATCTGAAGGGGGAATGTTAAAAAAATGACATTTGCATGTATACACGATTTTATACTATGTAAATATAAGTCAAACGAATGTATTTCACCAGTGATTGCTGTTGTGTTTGGGTTGGTGTGTCTGTTTTGTATATCTTTCTCCTTCGTCGAGAGAAATATTGTTTTTTTTTTCGGATTAAAAATTTATTTTTTGTATTAAAATCTATATTGTTAGAGCATGTCTTTTTATTTTCATTTGTTTTCATTTCTGTATGGTTTTTGGTATTTCAAAAAAGTTTGGATTTGATTTTGAAGTTTAAAGCATGGTTTTCAGTTTTCAATCTTACAACGCCACACTTCTTCGCAGGATGTTTAAGGGTTTTGAAACTTTAAATGCTTTATAAAACCCTGTGTATCAATTCGTTTTTTTCCTGTTTTTATTCATGTACAAAACATACATGATCTACCACTCGTACTCATAATATGGGAAGATTTCAAAGGAAGGAAATAAACCTTTCACCTTTTATAATGTGCATAAATCTCAAAAGGGGGTTTTCATATAAAAGTACACCCTATACTTTCCTTGGTACTTACTGACTTCATTAAATCATGAATCATCCCTTTTATGCTCACATCTATATGACAAAATATGACCTCAGATTACATACAAATTATGCAAATGCAATTTCCCTGTTGTACTATGATTTATTTTTGACATCTGCAGAACAAGCGGTCAACAAACCCCAGTGAAACAGAGCGGCACACATGAGAAAGCACACACACGGAGAAAGTAAAATGGAATATGCTGAAGAAAACGTTCAAAGTTCAAACTCTATATTCTATATATACACTACACACTGTACTCTGTACATATAATCATAATACCACTTATTTACTCTATTCTGACTACCAGACGTGGAAATCCAATCCATCTCATGTGCTTTTAAGTATTGATGTTTTTGTTTAATATAATCCGAATATAACCAATAAAACCATTAACATATATTATACTCTCAATTTACATATTTTATATATTACTCTATCACATGAAAACATTGAGGAATTGAAGACAACTTGTTGACTATATATATTTATTATCAGTATTTTCATCATTTTGAAAAGGAAATTTATCAACGTATACTTACATATGTACGATTCTTCAATGTACGTACCTATAAACTATGTTTATTTATAAAGGTGCTAGCCTGATAAATGTTCAATCAAGAATTTAAGAACTGTTTTCGCATAGGTATATATAATATTTTTGTTATATTATGGAATTGTCAAATGTCTCGAATGCTTTATTATTTACTGGAGTACACAGTCGCAATCACACAATTGTTAACGTTAATTACATAAATCTCACAAATTTGACAATAAATAAACAATATTTAAAAGATAATATGCTTCACGAAAAAATACCTATATTTTTGTACATGTGTCCTGTGTGTTGACTTTCTTTTACTTTTACTTATTCATTGAAATAAGGGGTAATGTGAGCGCGCGCTGACGAATGCATTTTTTAAGAAAAACAAAAGCGATAAAAAATAAACAAAAAAAATTACGATTTACGATACAATTTTCTAAAGAATTTAGAAAAGTCTATTAGTTTTTTGTAGTACATGTTGCTTTGCAGTTAGTTGAATTTATATAGTTTATACTATACACACTGATTAATTTTTTGTGTACACTACTATTTAAAGTACTTATTAGTGAATTGTACAAACATTTAACCAAATTACATATAATAGCATTTAGCATTGAACTCTTTTTTTATAAAAATCTAAGATGTATTTATAGCTATTTAAGTGTTGAAATTTTACAACGAAAATGAAGTTCTATTTTACAATAAGAAATTGAAGTCATGAGATATATCCGTGTTAATTTTCAAAGATTTATCATTTGTTTCCTATCAAACATATAATTACGAAACTGGTTTAGTGAGATTCAAGTAAGTAAAAGTTCTTTTTCCTTCTTTTGAAAGATTTTTCAATTTTACCATGAACTATTTCATTAAAAATTAAAAATATTTTATTGTGTGTATAATTTATTGAATTTGTTTTTGTACTTTTAGATTAATTTAACATCATGTCTTCAGATACGGATGATACTGATTCCCTTCTATCTGTGGCTAATTCAACAAATCTTACAAATTTCCTAGGCCTCACAGTTGAAGAAATGTCACAGCGAATAAACTCTTTAACAAATAATAATCACAATAATGATAATTCACTTAATGCATCAACAAGTAATGTGGTTGCACAACCTGATAGTTCATCAACATCCCGAATGACACTGGAGGATACTAGAAGAGCAGAAGCTGTTAAAAATGATTTACTCAGTCAATTAGAAGAATATTCCGATTCAGACAATGATCTACATAATTATGATGAACATGATGGAAGTGACAATGAATCAACAGCATCAACTAATAGTATTACTCTGTCCATGTTTCCTGAAAAAGATGTAACAAATGAAGCAAAATATCAAATTGA
This sequence comes from Sminthurinus aureus, assembly GCA_034698265.1. Taxonomy (NCBI): domain Eukaryota; kingdom Metazoa; phylum Arthropoda; class Collembola; order Symphypleona; family Katiannidae; genus Sminthurinus; species Sminthurinus aureus. The sequence continues at coordinate 48,601 of JAQGBH010000133.1, forward strand.
TACTGTACCTGATTACAATAATACCCGCAATTATCATCATCAAGATCATCAGGAACATTATCAACAAAGTACCAATGAAATAGAAAATGACACACAGATAACACAACAGCAAGAACAAAAAGATACTTGTCAAATTACATTCCATGACTGCTCACGTAATACTAATCATAGTGATGATACTAATTCAATTCAAAGTTCCCATAAATTTAAAAGACCAAATTATGGTGTACGAGAATCACCAGGATTTGGTGCACAAGGTTTAAATTTTCTCAAACCATCACCAAATTCGGGATGGATATATTCACCTTCTTCTCAAAATGACAGTCAAATTATAACGAGAGCTCCAAATTTTCGAAAAGGATATAAACCACCAGAAAATGCTCCTCCACCCAGAAATTTGACAAATGAAGAACTACAAGAGGAAGTTAGAAAAATGTATACTTTCCAAGAGGATGAGGATGAAGAGTATAAAGTGAATTCTTCAAGTCAAAAAAGCAAAAAAAAATCTACTACTAAAAAAGTAGGATTTAAAGTTGGTGATGATGATGTTATTAACAACAGTGACCATAATGATGAAAATAGTGATAGTGATGGTAGTGATGATGATGATGAAGAGAAAGAGGAAGAGAATAAAGACCAAAAAGTTGAAAAATATGACAATAAGAAAGAGGAAAGAACGACGTCGACAAGAACTTCTATTACACATCGTGGAGGGGGTGATAATATTTATGAAAAAAATACAAATGATGATAATAATATTGATTGTCAGATTTTACCAGTAGATTCATTTTCAAATATTGGTCAAAACCAAAAGGATAGTGATGTTATTGAAGTGAACGTTAATGGAAAATCGACTAAAAGGAAAGTCTTCACAACGGGTGGTACGGTGGATAGCATTCCTGATTTAGGTTTTGGTCTTCGTGACTTTGAAAAACTAGAAGTAAAAGAAAATCCAATAGTAGCAACTAAAGCATGGGTTACTAGTAATAATAATAGTAGTAGTAATGATAGTAAGCATGAACATGAACAGCAGGAACTTAAAAGTGAACATCAGGAGAAAGGAATAATAATAAAAGAAGGACAGAAGGAGAAAGGCATAGTAGTAGTGACAAGAGAAAAACAGCGAAATGACAAACATTATTCTGCTGCTACTTCTTTTGTCAACTCAACTGCGCAGACAATTCGAGATGAGAATAATTTGGAGATATCTCCAATTAAGCAAACCTTCCTGGAAAGAAGTGGAAATTCTCCTGATATTAGTCGTTGCCTTCCGAGACGACAATCTAAACAAGCACTAGTTTCTTCTCCAAGAAAAGTTAGTTTACTAGAATTGGATTTACTATGGCGAGACATACAAAGAACGAAATCGGCTATGGAAGAAGAAATGCAAAAAGACTCTGCAAATTTGAGAGCTGTTGCAGCTTCTTTAATTCCATCACTTTCTGAATCTAGTAGCAGTAAAACTGGTATGTCTAACTAACATAATATTATTATACTTGTTGTTTGAAATTTAAATAAATTCATCTACCATGAATATAGTACATTAAAACATTTCCAATTATCTTCTATAGTTCAAAATGTGTGTGTACACACATAGTACGTGAATACTAAAAATAAGTATAATTTTGTTGATTTCTTTTGTATACAGATCACGAAAAGAAGACACCTTCTTCTTCTTCTGAAAAAGCTCTTTTACATTCATCTGCTTCAAGGACTTCATTGTCATCAAAGCTAGAAAATTTACAATTAAATGATAGTAATAGTGAATCAAATAAAAATAAAAATGGGAGCCGACGTAGTAAAAATGTCAAAAAATCAATTTTAAAATCTGGCAAGGTTAAAAGTAAATCATCTCCTTCTTCTTCTACTTCTTCCAAAAATGTTCTTCTTCCAAATTCGAATACAAATGAATTAGAACTCTTAACAGATTTGATGAATAATCAAAGTTCAGGAAATTTGGATTCAACTGGTGATGATTTAACTAGTTTATTGAGTTTATATGACACCTCATCAGCAGCACTACCCACAGATTTAGATACAATGGATTTTTCTAGTATATTATCAGCTGCTCATATAAAACCTTCAGATTTTGATGACATTTTAAGTAAAATTGGTGATGAGGAAGACAATGCTATTGATTGGGAACAAATTAATGTTGCGGATGATGAGATAGAAAGTGCCGTGTCAAAACTAGAAATTTCTGATTGGGCTGCAAGTGGAGCTCAAGAATATGTACAAAAATTTTATGAAGAAAAACAGAGAAGACAATTATGTGAAAGTGAAATTGCTAATTTAAATAAGGCTGTACTCAAATTAAAAGAAGAACTTGCAGTGAAAAGTAAACTGTGTAGTAAAAAAGATACATGTCTATTAAAAATGACAAAGGCTTGGAATGATGTCACTGATCGATGGAAAATTCATGAGAAACAAAGTAAAGAAGTTCTTGCCAAGTTACAAAAAGAACAAACTATACTTTTAGAATCATCAAAGAAAAATAAAGACCGAATTGACCGTTATGAAAAAGAATTAGCAAATGCAGTCGAATTGGCTACTTCTTTCAAATCTAAATTGGAAACATTAGAACAAGTAAATAATCTCAATGTACAGAAATTAGAAGAAGAAAATCAGACTCTCAAAAATCAATTCACAGGACTTGAGAATGTATTAGACGGTATCAAAATTGAAAAAGATGTTGCAGTTCGGGCTTTGAGTGAATCTCAAAAACAACTTGATGAAAGAACTAGTGTACATCAAGAACTTGAAGAAAAACTAACAAATCTTCAAATAGAATCGAAAGAAGGACAAAGGGATTATGTAAAAATTGTTCAACAAAAAGAAGCATTACAAAGTTACTTACAAACAGTAACAGTTCAAAAAGACACTTTAGAAAATCAAGTAGCAGATATGGAAGAACAACTTGAAATTGAAAAATCTGAAAAGGTGATACAATTTTTCTCCATAATATTATTTTTATCCTAACAATTATTCCTTATTATCCTTATGATGCAGTACTATAATACACTTTGTAAACATGTACATAGTACATAATAATAATATAAACTGTTCATAAAATTTTATTCATATTTACAAATATTTTATGATGCATGGCTATAACTTCTATGCATACATATAATATACAAGCATATCATGTCCCTAGCTATTTACACTATATCAGGTTTTTATATATATATTTTCTTCTATCGCATGAGTGAATGAATTAATGAATGAATGAACAAAGGATAAGAATGATCAATGTGTGTATTTTGGGTAGGAAAGGCTGGAATTGAAGATGCAGGAGGAAATAGAGAAACAAGTGAAAGCGGAACAGACGAGACTTCAACCATACATAGTGAAACTTCAGGACACTCTTCAACAGCAGTCACAGCAGACGATGATCAAAGAAGCTCAAATGATCAAGAATCATCAGGATCAACTGGAGGAGCTGGAAGCCAACGTGATGAAAATGGTGGAGGATTGCAGGAAGAGGTAATAAACTAAACATACGGCTTATTGTGTCTCATTATAATAATTTAAATTTATTAGTCATTCGTGTATTATGTGTACACTCGTTTGCGCTTACATATTGTTACATAATATGTATAACGTATAACGTATTTTTGTTTGATGTTGTATGATAATTACAGTCTCCAGTCAGAGATGAAACATAAGCAACGTTCTTATGAAAAAGAAATCCGTAAACTCCGTACAGAACTTGCCCAAAAACAACAATTTATATCAACGGTACGTTCCGCTTGTAATAAATAATTAACATGTCTTATATTCTTTTCAACTTATACAAAAACAAAAGTCGAAATGATATAGTTTTTATATTATTTTTTGTATTTTTGTTTTTACTGATAGATATCTCGACAGTTCTATGAACAGACAGCTTCTGGGAAAGGCAAATTAGACTTCAATAAATTTGACGAATGTCAAATGTTTGATTGTGTATCAAATGGTTCATCTATTCATAACAACAGTGTTTCAAGAGTACGAGATCGAAGCGTTTCATCCGCCCATCATAATAATATTATGAAATACAATGGTAATGATAAAGAAACACATCCTCAGTTGGATGAAGATGATGCTACTTCTACATCTACTACAGAAGATTTCAATCATCATTATCCATCTCAATTACCCAGATTTCATACTTCAACACCAAATAGTGTAACCACAACACCAGCCAGGAAGATTAAAGGATGGAGAGAATTACCTAATATATCACATTTATTAACTCCAAAAGCAGATGATGCTTTTATTTTGTCATCAAATATTTTACCGGATAGTGAAACAATGCATAGAAAAAGCAACAACAACAATGCCAAAATACATACCACACCACAGCAACCAACTCCTTCCCCTTTAACCAAAACTATCACAAAATCCAAAAGTGTGGCAATGGTGGAAAATTATACCACATCAGATATTCCAACAAAACTAAATATAGCTAGTGAACAATTAACTTCTGAACAAGGAATTAGAAAGTGTATACAGACATTAGTTCAAGTTTATTCTAATCGTCTTAATGGGAGTGATGTGTATGATAAAACTGTTATTGAGTGTGGAAATAGTGAATCCAAAGAAAACATAACTAGGCAATTGCTTAAAGAAGGAGAGAGTACATCCTGTGGTGTCAAGACAAAGAATGGTAACGATGATAATGGAAATATTTTTCCATATACAGAGGTAACAAGTAATGACACTAATAATGCTTGTAAGAATACATCATATAAAGAACCAACACTACAACAAGGAAAATTTAAACCACCGTGGAAATGAACAATTTTAAAAATCTACGGGAAAAAAATCCTTGTATCTTTTATCATTAGAATTCTTATCAACCTCGGTTGTAGAATTCTGCATATATATAAGAATTTGAAGATTTCATTCCCACTTGAGACAGAGTGGATGGATTTCATTTTTTGCAGCCGTCAAAGGTTCTCACAGATAGAGAATGTATCCTAAAAGCAGCTTCGGTTATATATGTAGTTTGCAAATTTTCCTATCGAAAACAAATTAGAGAAACATACGTTACCGTATTTGACATTAAGGTTGAAGATTCCTGTAATATGATAATATTATATATATAATAATATGCTTAAATGTTAGGCATTCGTTCCTCATGAACATGTAAAATATAATAATAATACGAGTTTTTGGTAAAAAATGTTAGAGTATCATAATTTTTAGTTGTATAATCGAGCTCTCCTTTGAAGATTCTATTTTTATACATACTAGACAATAAAAAAGTAGAGGGTTCCATGGTGCATTTTTTGTGCGTGTAGGGGCTAAAATTCAAAATTCCTAGTTAATAATTAATACTTTTTGTATCATGAAACATTGAGATGTGTACGGTTGTTTATGATAAAAAACAATTAAGAGTTAATTTGGAAATCACGTGAAAGGAACTAATATTTCATAAAATATGTAATTTCTATAAAAAAAAAAACACAACATCTCAAGAAAAACATATGTACTATAACTATATAATTATGAAACCACTGTCAATATTTAGAAACACACTTTCTCGTTGTTATCAAATGAACATGCGTCGTACCTGACAATACAATATTATTATCTATTATCTTAAAAATTTATAAAACGTGTTATAATCTGTAAAACAGTATTAATTATTACAGATTTTACCAGTAGTGTAATATATTATATGTTCAGGATAGGATTCTAATTCTCTACTTGTTATGAATTATGAAATATGGAAATTCTTTGAGAAAATGTTACATAATGAGTGATGATGTAGGGTCTACATGTATAAGTGCTCATATTTGTTACTGATTTGTAATTTGTATGTATTTTATATTTTATGTAATAAATAAATCGTAGCATGGTTATTTTTCATTAAATCAGATGATCCATAATAATTTATTTCGTTAAAAAAAGACAAAACTTTACATTCAACATTAAATATAAGACTAAAATATTCGATTCGATATTCGTTATTATAATTGCGAGTCTTGATAAATAATAAATAAGAAACAATAATATATTATTATATTATATACAGTTACAAAATAATACTTAAAGAATATTTTATGAGTAAACAACTCTAAATCTTAAAATTGACGTAATGACAAGAGTTTATACTTGGTTCTCCTAATACCATATATCTATAGACTGTATTAAAACGAAAACCCTCAAAAACGCCGAATATTTACAATTATTTAAAAAGAAATTGTAACATAACTAATCATTTTCTCAGTGAATATGTCGTTGTTTAACATACTCATTAAATTATTTTTTGTTCGAGTTTCGTAATTCAGAAATATGCATATGCATGTACTTATATATATGTAGTTCTCATTCGCTTGTTACATTCAATACCGTACGCAACTATATATGTTATTTTGTTCTGTATTATGTACTAACTATACAATAAAATTCTCTCGTGGTATCTATAATATCTAGAGAATAACATATATTTATTGTTCCCTATCGCCTTCCAAATAGATCTTAAACCCTTTCTTAACCCTCAAAAAACTGTATTCAACTGTAACTTTGGGAAAAAGCAGATAAGAGCTAGTGTAGAAATGAAAATGAACAGAAGAAAAAATAGGGTATCGGGTTGGATTTTCTTGTGAAATTGAAACAAATTCAATATAGACCTCTTAATTTTGTTCTTTTGCTCTTTACCATTCAAATGTGTGTCACTGTCGTCAAGTTCTTTTTCAAAACGCTCATATCCTGGTCTTATCCAATGATATTCAAATTCTGGAATTTCAGGTCTCGGACGAAAGAATGGATTTAAATGTCTCCATGTAGATAACTTTAAACGAAAGGCCACCTTAAGAATTACACAATTAGAGAGAGAAATAGAAAGAATAATTCTTTTATTAAAATGAACATGAACATTTAATTAAATATAGCGTAATTATAAGGCAAACAAAGAATTCAAATAGATGTACGTGTTATGTGTACTATAGTATAGCTACCTCATTTAATTGAATTTGATTAGTATTGGCAGCTGAAAACCAATCCAATTTCTTTGACTCCCACTGATACGAAGAAGATATATCCTCTTTCCCTTCTCTTTCTAGAGTTACATTTAGACAACATTTCTAAAAATAAAACAGTCAGTTTATTTTTTAGTTTTTCCTCTTTGATTTTGAATCATATGATGATTAAAACAAATAAAACGTATACAAAGGCTATAATATATATATTGTACTTTAAATTTTTTTTTACTATACCAAACGATGAGGTGTTGATAGTGGACGAAAAAAGTACCAAGAGTCTTTATCACACAAACTGCTGAATGTTGGGTACGTACTGAAGGAATTTTTCTCGTGCAATAATTCTTCTGAATTCATAGTAAAATTGATGACGTATTTTTGTTGAGCTTCAATAAAATAATTTTTCTGTAACTTCTTGTTTTGTGCAAAAACTTGTGGTTAAATCTCCAAACGATGCAAAACAACCAATGATCAAAAGAGGGACAATCTCAAAGAGTTTTTATCTTATAAATTCCTATTAAACATTTATGTGCATACGTCTTAAAATAAATGCCGTCAAGGAGAAAATAATATTGTACAGTTTTGTTAATTTCACTTTGTCTGTCATTTTTAAAGCTTCCATTTCATTTGTTTCTTCCATTTTGCCCTTGAACTAGTTTCCTTTTTTTTTCTCATTTAGAATAAAAATTCAGATCTATACAAATCTCATTGTCAATATCAAAATGTACACAATAAATTGCAAAAAGTAAGTTCCGTACAAAGCACGAATCCAATAAAAAATGGTAGTCTTCATAAACGCTCCTAATTGTCCGTATAGCAGTATATGCACTGATTAAGTTTCGGACAGATAATATAGAATATATGTAAACATACATACGTATTTGTTTTTATAAAACAGCAACATTATATCCTATCTATCTCAAATCTATCTTCAATATAGAATAAAAAGGAACGTTTATATATTTTATAAAGGGAACGAGTATTATAAAAGTGTATATAGTATATCAATCATTTTGTTTCAATGTTGAAAAATCATACTAGTTGTAGAAACAGTATAAAATTGTACACGATTTATATTAAATCCATTGCATCCTGGTACACAAAATTCTGTAAAGTTCCCACATTATTTCCAGATGTTCCATTTTTTGGTGGTGAAATAGTATTCGTAGTCGTTGTCGCGTGACAGTTGTGAATAGCATTAGAATTGCTACTACTAGAACTAGCATGATGATGAAGATGAGTATCATTATTATTATTATTATTGCTGTTGTTATTGTTATGTTGTGTCTGATGAGGATGATGATGATGGCTTGTTGGTTTTGTAAGGTCTAATTCTCCATGGAATGAATCTGAACGAGCTGACAAATCGATTAATTCCCGAAGAAAGGAGGATGCTGATTGATCTTGAAAATTTGAACGTAAAGATAAATCTACTAGACTTCCTTCATTGTTCCAATCATGAGTATTGTCTTCAGTTCGAGAAATTAAATCAATTGGTTGCCGAAAAGCACCAGAAAGATCCATCAGTTCTCGTTCTGTTAAATCTAATTTATGAACATTTACTCCAGACATGTTCATATTCATACCAACTATTCCAGTTGTATCAACTCTGGAACTAAGATCCATTAATTGATTTAAATCATGCTGTCTTACACAAAGTTCTAATGGATCTCGTTGAAATACTTTAGTTAATTCCATTGGCATATCCTGAAATCCATTTGATTCCAACTTATAACTTAATTCCATTGGTTCACTTTGTAATTGAGTTTGTGTACTGTTATTATTGTCATAATTATTATTATTATGATGGTGATGATGGTGATGATGCGTACTATTATTATTATTATTACTGTTATTATTACTACTAATGGTAGAATTGATGTGTGGATGATGATGATGATGAATATTAGTCGTGGTATTATTATTATTATTAGTAGTAGACGTTTCTTGACCATTCCCAACTAAAGCATTTTGTATAGCACAATCCACTAAATCCATTGCATTCATAGAAATAGCAGATGATGATAAATTTCCACTACCACCAGACGGATTTAAATAATTTTTTCCAGGTATATGTATACTACTACCACTAGCACTAGTTGTGTTATTATTATTACTATTGTTCATGTTATTACTATGATGCCAATTATTTTGTGATGGTGGTTGTTGTTGTTGTTGTTGTGATTGTTGCAAATGTGAATGGGAATGTTGAGATTGATTAATATGAGTTGATGGTTGTTGAAACTCAATATTTAATGAATGATGTGCTGGAGTAGGTATTGGAATTAATATTGGTACTGAATTAGTACTAGTATTACTAGCATTTGAACTATTATTATTATTATTTATACTTGTCGATTCTACTATTGTTGCTGTTAGGGCATGTGGAGTTATTGTAGTTGATATTGATGATGATACAGTTGAATTTGCTGCTAATACTACGGTCATTGCTGATGATGATGATGATGTTATAGTGCTTGAAGGTGTTGTTACAACTGTAGCTGTGGTCTCTCGAAGTAAAGTTTTTGACATGAAAGTATTTGAGAAATTGTCAATTTTCTTTGGTGGTGGAATTCTCGTAGTGGTATTATTATTATCTTGACTAATTTCATTTGGATGTTTTCTTCTAATATGTTTAACATAATTAGGATGACCGTTGAATGATTTATCACAAAATCGACATCCTAATGGACGGGAATTATTATGTGAATTTTCATGTTCTACCAATTTACTTTTGACTCTAAAACCTTTTGAACAAATACTACAAATATATTTCTTAGTGGTTGTAGTATGAAGTTGAACATGCCTTCTCAAACAACGACGACTTTTATAAGACTTACTACAAATTGAACATTGAAATTCAAGAGACGATTCTGTATGAGTTTTAGTGAGTTGAGTTAGACATTTCACTTCTATAGGCGTTTCTACACGATGATGGTGGTGATGTTGATGAACACTAGTACTTGACGTAGAAGCTTCATCACAAGAATTACGACTCCATTCATTAACTTTTTTAATACTGGCACTACAACTAACTTTGTCTGACTCAATATTGTTTTGTAACTGTGGTGGTGGTGGTTGACTACTACTACTATTAATGCTTGATTCTAGAATGGGACGAGAAATTTTTCTAAATTGTTGCATTTCTCGATCATAATCTTTTTCATCAACTTGAGCAGGGATAGTTGTTGTTGTACTTGTCAGTGAAAATACTGGTAACTTTGAACACATTGCTTTGGGTGTGTTCACTATATTATTACGATGATGATGTTGATGATGATGATGATGACTAGGATTTTCTATTGTTTCTCCATTAATTGTAATCCTTCTTTGTCTTTCAGGCACAAGATTATTATTTGTAAAACTTTCATCCATTGACATTGAGTCATCGCCACCAAGAAATGAAGAATCTGACATATTATCATCCGTATCTTTCATTAATCGATTTGGTAGTTCTTCCATATGTTTTGTAGTATTGTGACTTGCTAATCCTAGAATAAACAAAAGAACCATAAGACATATTATACGTATTATAATGTATTATACACTAGATGAACAATATGACCAATAATTATCATAAATTATACGTATTATGTTTGGCAGAATTTATGGCATATTATTATGTATTATACACTAGATGAACAATATGACCAATAATTATCATAAATAAAAATGTAATAAATAATGTGCAAATCTTTAATTTACCTGTCCGTGTGTCAAATCTTTTTCCACATTCCTTGCAGGAAAAGGCTTTTCCGGAAGGAGTTGAACAAAGTTTTGAAATATGATGATGAGTATCCAACACTGATTTATTTGAATAAGATTTACTACTACAATTGGCTGTAGGAAAAGTCTGAACTCCAGTCGTTCTATGACGATGAGCATGTGCTCTCATGGTTGTATATTTATCTGTAGTTTTTGGACATTCCGAACAACGGTATTTAGGCAATTTCTGTTTGATTTCGGGATGAACTTTTAAAATGTGTGAAAGGACGTTTTGCTTCTCATTAAACACCTCACCAGTATTAGGACAATAACCACATTTGATAGAAATTGGTTTGTTATTACTGTTGCTTAGAACACTATTTGTATCCCGTCGACTACTACTACTAGTACTACTATGAATATTATTAATATTATGATTCTTTTTACTATGGCAAGAAGACGAAACAGAAGGAGGAGGTGTACCTGTTTCAGAACAAATATCATTCACCGAGAGATCCAATTGATCATCATTACTATTATTATTATGAACAACATCATCTTGTTCATCGTCTTCATCTCCTTTGTACTCTAATACTGTTTTACTAATATTTGATTTAATTTTTCTTGAAGTAGGAGAATATTTTAAAATGGAAGGTTGGAGATTTTGATAATGATTACGATGGCTATTATTGTTATTATTACTGCTACTACTACTACTCCTAGCAGCAGGTGTAGGAGACTTTTTAGACACAATCATTTCAAATTCATGAGATTTTTTGAGATCTAAATTTTTAGCAATGGAGGCCAATTTTTCTTGAGCATCTAATACCGTATCTTTATACTGTGCATAATCTTCTAAACTTGAACAACAATCAGTACAAATCTTTTTTGGTAGTGTATCTTCTTCTAAAACCTATAATATATATACGATTATTTAAAGACAAAAAAAAAGACATAGTTATTATGTAGCCTTATTTATGATTCTCATATATGTATTATCACTCTTAATGTGATTATAAAAAATACAAAACAAAGTAAAAGAGTGATTTCTTACCAAAATACCCATTGTTTTTCGAATCTTTTCTGGTATTTGAAGTCTTTTTCCTTCTTCTCCAAAAATGTAAACACCACATTTTAATTCCAAGGCGCACATCCTGCAATATTTTAATTTGTATTCAACTTTAAGTGTGCATGGCCCAGAGGCTTCTGTCAACCCAGATTCTTCTTCAGTTGATGGCATCATTACTGCTATAAACTTTGTAAACTTTAATTATTGTAATCCTGAAAGAAAAAGAACAACAATTAAAAATACATTTTTTGTATGAGTGTAATAATATGTGCATAGCAAACAAAAGACCAAAATAACCAAAATAATATATACTTCAATATGACTTACCACTAGTAAAAAATCCACAACAAATACATTCCTATTTAAATATACGACTATAACTGTTGTGACCGTAAAAGTAAAAAAGTAACCGAAACGGGTCAACAATCAACAATAATTAAAAAATTCACGAAAAATTCATAGACCACTCAGCTCGTTTCTCTCACGTTTCTCTGTGAGAGAAACGAGCTGAGTAGTCTATGGAAAAATTGATAAATATATTTTTTGAACTGGTTGTATTTACATATGTGGACGGCGATCCTTGATCAAACTTCTTCGTTTTTACTCACATGCATAATTCTCATCTACAAAAAAAACTCTTCTCCATGTCTCTCTCTATGTTATAACATTATTATGCTCTAAAATTTATTATGCACAAAATGAACCATTTAATCTCGTGTTGTAATATTATTGCATAGGTAAAAAATTGTATTTTATCAAAGATCAAAGTTACTTGTTACAAAATAATAAATAACAATATACATTTTAAATAGTATTTTAAATGAAGGATATCAAATAAAAAATACATGATATAAAATATGAAACGAAGAATTATACAATGTGTAAGTACGTGCAACCGATAAACTAATTTGCAGTTTTAACATTATGTTTCTACAATATTATAGTGAAATAATCCTACGAATCTGTTATTTTTGTATAATATGAAGTAATAAGCATATTTGTACATTTTGTTTGTATTGAATATTATACATTATTTATACATAGTTAAGTGGTAATTTGTAACTACTTATTTTTCCATATGGGAAACGTCGGTTTATTGAGCATATTATCAAGCGTAACTTTTGGTTTACTTTGAGCCCATGATGGTTGTTTTGTTGTTCGACCATTACTACCACCATTATGTGTGTCATTTTTATTTCCAGTCGTATTGGCATTGGTAGCATGATCTTCATTCCTTTCTCCAACAGTAGACTCATTATTGTTATTATTAGCAACATTAGCATTTTTTAATTGTGATTGGCTATTTAGAATGGCTCCTAATGCTGAAATATGTTCTAATCTAGAACTTAAGTCATGCTCATTTGGTGTAGTTGTACTTTGATAAATATGTAACCAAGAAGGACTTCCCCCTTGAATCGAATTGCTTTTTCCAGCATTTTTATTAACATTGCGATTATGATTTATGTTACCATCTCCACTAGTTTCATGATGATGCTGAAGGTGCTGGTGTTGTTGGGAAGGCTTTGGTCTTAAAGTATGTGAAGTTGAAATTAGTGGTGGTCTAGGTTTATGTGGATCTTCTTGTCTGGATAAGGTTAGTTGTTGTGATTGTGTTGGTTTACCAGTTCCAGCTCCAGTAGTTAAATTTGCTCTAAATTTATTCAAGTCACTCAAGCCTTGAAGTTCGTTCAGTTGCTTATTAAGCCATGAAATCATATTGTCATTAGATGAAATGGTTTCTTGTTGTTCCTTAACCTTCTTTAATGAATTATCCAACTCTCCAATTTTTTCCTTCAATTGTTCTTGTGTAGTTTTAAGTGTGCCTTTACATTCATGTAATTCCTTTTCAATTTCTTGAAGTCTTTTATCTCGATCTTGTATTGTCCTTTCATGTTCAGCTGTTATTAAAGCCTAATTGATATATTACCCAAAAAAAAAAAAACAAACCAAATAAATAAATAAGTGCTTACAAATTGTAGTCGAATAAAATATTATTGATAGTTGATAGTAATAAATAATAATGAAGGACTAGAATTACAGTATTATACAAAAGATATGCTAACTTTTTACATATGTACGTATTATTTTATTGTTCTTTTTTTTGTACCTGAAGTTTACTTTTTGAATGAGAACTCCGAATATCATCTTGTAGTTTTTTAATAATTTCATTTGCTTTTACAAGCTCTTGTGCTGTAGTTTTACTTGTTGATTTAATTTTATCTAATTCTTTGGTTAATTCGGATACATTATCCTCAGCCCTTTTTTTATCAAATGAAAGAGAATTTATCATTTCTTGTTGTCGATGAATCATATTTTGTTTCTCTTTTACATCTGTTTCTAGTATGGCATTTTTATTTTGAAGTGTATTAACAAGTCGTTGTTTTTCATGATAGTCTTGATCCAATTTTGCATTTTGTTTGCGAGCAAGTGTCATTTCTTGTTGAAGCATTTTAAAATCATCTTCATAGATTCTTAGTCGATTTGTAGCATCTTGTAGAGCAGTTTCTTGCTTGAATTTACATACACTCAAGTCTCGATTTTCAGTTTCTAATGTAGTATTTCTTTCTTCTAATGTTTTCAGTACCTATAAAATATAAAATATAATATGTTGAACAAATGATACATGGTATAATATATTATATGGTATGCAACAATACAATTTGTAAGTATTACTAGCGATACATTATGTTTGAAGTGAAATATTAAATATAGCATGTAATAAAAATATAAATATTACAATTTGATACTAAATGAGACATAATAAAATCCGAAAATTCCCTACCGCTTTATGACGTTTATCGATTTCAGTCCGTTCTGCATCAAATTTATCCACAAGTTCTGATTGTAACTTGAGAAGTTTTTCTTTTTCTTGGTTCATTTCTTGGAAATGTTTAGTAGAGAGTGAACTAGCTTGAGAATGAACTTCTTCACGAAGTTGATTCAATTCACTACATTTATTTTCAAACATGGTTTTTAAACGAATAACTTCTGCTTCCATAGTTGATGCTAAATGATTATACTTTTCTAGTAAGAGTTGATGATCTTTTTTCATTGCTGTTGTCACGTCGCAAAGATATTTTTTCACTTCTGCATCCGAACCTGGATTGATTTGTAATGATAGATGGCAAAGATATTTAAAAGGATTTGATTCAACTATATCCAGAACTAGAAAATAAAAATAAAAAAAGACATTTACTAAGATAAGCATAGTGGAAATTTATGCAATAGCTACAAAACAAAAAAGTAGCATGATATTTTGTTTTCATTTTACGTTTTAGAATAATACTTAATATATGTAATTAAGATGTAAGACATAATCATAATATATTATTGACTATTGATTACTGTTATTACATACATTATTAATCATTAATTATACTAATATTTAAGAATGTTTGTTATGTACCGGTATTCCCTCCTGTTATTTTCATAACCAATATAAATTTTGGTCCATTCCCAAAAGATGATGATGAATTATTCAATGTTTGGTGATGGTCTCTATCACCATCTCTATCAATATTATTAGTACTTGTGGTAGAATTAGTAGATGCATTTGGATCACACTTGTCCAATAAATTAACTAATTGAGTTGGAAATCCATAAAAGTCGACTAGAAGACCTTGTTGAACTTTTAACTGTGGAAATTCAGCATCAGTTACTCTCAAATGGTAGTAAAACAATGGATTATCATCATTTGTCAAACAAAGAGTAATTTCTTTATGAGGATTCATTGTTCCACAGGATTGAGAAGGGAAATTGAGACTAACACGAACATATTCTCTCTGTTCTCCTCCAATTGATGACGACGGACTACTACCGGTATCTCCTCCTCCTCCACTACTACTACTAAAATTCCCAATGACTTCTTTTCTAATTAAAATGGGCAAGATTTTACTAAATGTAGAAATATTTGATGAATTTATATTTGTTCCAGGCATGATTCTAGAATAAAAAGAATCAGAACATGTTAACCATTTGTTCTTTATTTTACAAAAATACACAATACACACGTCGACATGTCAAAGTGATACATTATATAATATAATATTAAATATTGTGTACATCACATTGTTTAATATTAAATATTAAATAATGTGATGTATGAGTGACTTACAATTGGTTTTCTTCAAAGCAGTAGTAGTTTTATCAATCAATCAAATCGTACTCATCTGGTGTCGTTCCTATTTTTTAAACACATTAATACTATAAGTTAGTTTCAATAAAAACAGTGCTTTTCATCATAAGTTTTGATTACTGCAATATAAAATGTTTGAAAGAAAATTATATGCATCCAAAGGATTTTATTAAAATTGGAGAAAGTATATATATTTAAACTATAAACTATGTATTGACATCAAACTTACCCTGATTTTCCTTATTCCTTGTTCACAGTGTATTTGCATGACACAAATTACCGTTTAGTCAACTTTGATTCCCATAAAATTACAATTAACACAACAATCAAAATGCTTCAAAAAGGGTTTCTCAAATCACTCTATAATGACAACAGGTGTTTTTTTTTTCGTTGTCGGTTTTTTCCCGCCGTCCTTGCATTTTGACATAAAAAAGTGAAAGGTGAAAGCACGAAAACTGTATAAATAACTGCTGCTTTTTTATTTTTAAAAGTTAGTACTTTTACACATAATTAACTTTCCTCTTCTGTTTGATTGATTTTTTGCATCAGATTTATGTTTTATGGTGCATACTTAAATAATAACAATGATTTTTTGTGAAAACAAAGATTTCTAAAATGCTTGGGGTATTGTGAGCAACTGTCAAAACCCGGATTATTTACTCCACAGTATACTTTTAGTTAATAGGTGTAATATTATTATAAGTACATACATATAAATGTAAAATGTATGTTCGTTGTACTTTGCATGTACTTTTGACTCATGCCCTTTATTCACCGTAATTGTATTAAAGAATAAAAATGTAACGATAATCGGCAATCCAAACTTTTGCTCGTAAACTAATCAGAAAAAAAGAGAACAAGATACCAAGTATTTACATGTGCGGCGTTTGCTGTTGATGGGATGTTGATTATATTTTCACTAAATATATAAATGTATATAGACATGTTCGATAAAAGTACCACGATTTTTTCCCAAAAACCTATATGTATATTATGTGATTATAATGTACATGAATTTAGTGAACTTTTTTACAAATAATAATGCTTTAATAATAAAAATAATTATTATTACAATAATAATGAAGATGATTATTCATCAAACAAGTTACTAATAAATAATATTATTATTATTATCATCATCATTATATATCATAAGCGACGTACATATGTATGATGTATGTATATTTGAGTAACAAAATTTATACAATTTAAAGTGTAAACAGTACTAATTTCTTTTTGAATTCCTTTATACTTAATATATATATGCATTAGAATATTACCGTATTACTGTTTTTTTATGATGACAATCTATAAAATACAGATGAATATTGTGATTATTATTATTAAAATCTTTGTATCATTATAAGATGTAATAACATTAGCAGTGTGTTCTTCAAATCATTATTATTATTATTATGATATTTAATTATGTATACTTCTTTTGTTCCTTTTACTACTAACAATAATAATAATAATTGTAAAAAACGAGATGATGGGGAGGAAACTTTACTAGTAGTACATATTATAGTAGTAGTAGTAGTAGAAGTAAAATTCTTCAGAATAGTAATGATATAGAATGACAATATATTATTATTATACAATATTAAATTTTAAATAAGCCTGTTTGCTAAGTTTTGATGGTTATTCATTTCTTTTTAGCTGGACCACTGGAAGAACCTTTAGAATCACTAGCTTTTCTTTTTGAATCTTTTTCAGGTGTTTTTTTGGGTGATTGGCCTTTTGCTGCTCCAGAGGATTCACCTTCTGCTGTTGATCCTTCTTTTTTAATGCCAACATCCGGTAATTCATCCAAAAGACCTTGAAGATGATCCTTTCCTTCAATGGAGGGACTTTCACTTTCTGTATCAATATCCATAGCTTCAGGTTCTTGTTTTATTTCAATATTGTCTGGTGGTGTGGGAGCAGCTGGTTTTGGGACAGTGGGTTCACCGGGTGCTGTAAAAATAAAAATAAATCATTCACATATAATATTTCAAATTAAATATTTGAAACAAGACTAGTTGCAGAACTATTTACACGGATTATATACACATTAAGATTAAGTGATAGTATCAATGAACTGCTACCTCCAGTATCTTGAATTGACATTTGCATAGCATATGCAATTTGTTCTTCTTCACTCATTGCAGCAAAATCCGGAGCTTCACGAACAGCAGCAGCAGTAGCTGCTCCAGCTGCAGCTGTAGTGCTACCACCACTAGCTCCACCATCCATGGACATTCGAAGAGCAGTTTCTAACATTTGTTCCTCATTGGATGCTAAATAAATATCAATAAATAGTCCATAATGTAATACAAACAAAATCATAATACTTAGTCAGGCATGGCTCTATAAAATAGGTTTTGTTTTTGTAAACATAATGAAAAATAAACAAAATGAAGCATTAATAAAGTTAATTAAAAATTTAAAAGACTCTGAGAAAGGTGAAATAAATAAAATATAATAAAATAAAAACATACGGCCTTCATTAGCATTATCAACTTGTTGTGCTCGAGCTTCTGCTTCTTGACGTGCACGCTGTTCTTCCATAGACACTCTTAGAGCAAGTGCTAATTCTGGGTCATCATTTGGATCAATTCCAAAATCAAAACCACCTCCTCCTATTCCACCCACGTTAGCTCCATCCTCACTTTGAACAATTGGTGAGTTGACAACAGCTTCCGTTAATGTTGGACCAGGTGGTACAACAATTAAATGGCTTCCCGTTCCATCTCGTCCATTTAAAGCATCAATAAAATTATTTAACACGGCTTGACTTTTTACAAGTTCATCACCAAATGCTACCACGTCCACATTAACCTTTTCCTTCTTTAAACGTTTAGCTAGACGAATAAGGTCACTCTCTTCAATACCCTCCAGTGGACTTCCAATGAAAACTACAATACGCATTTTATGATTCTTCCCCTAATTAATTAATGAAATCAACAAAACAGCATAAAATGAGATACAATTTATATCACTATAAAATGTTTTATAAACAGACATAAGCACTTTTCTTTATACGAATCCACAGTAAAATTTAAACTTTTGGTACTGGAATAGAAATAAATATCAACAAATGGATATTATACTTACTTGACGATGTTTTAAAGCTAAATGAGCTACTCTTAATCCTGACATTAGGTTAAGTTCACCACCGGGTTGAACAGCAAGCATTTTTGACATGAGTTTAGCTGGATCAGTGGTTAAAGTTGTCAAAACTACAGAACTATAAAATATAAACCAAAACAAAAACAGCGTGAACATTTAACATCAAATCACACAGAATTTATAAATCAAAGCAGAAAATTTTATTACAGA
This sequence comes from Sminthurinus aureus, assembly GCA_034698265.1. NCBI lineage: Eukaryota > Metazoa > Arthropoda > Collembola > Symphypleona > Katiannidae > Sminthurinus > Sminthurinus aureus. The sequence goes on from JAQGBH010000133.1 coordinate 67,802, forward strand.
TAAATAATGTGAATAATGTTGTGTGTTTTGAAAAATTGCAACTTTTAGTAAGCATAAAGTCCTTACTAAAAGTAAAGATTATATAAAAAGATTTGAATATTTTATTACCTGGCTAAAGTCAAAAGTCCTACATTATTTTCTGGATTTGTTCTTGTTTTCTGCATTGAAACAATATTTACAGCATCTTGCACAGCAGCCATCCGTGTTGGTGCAAAATCCCCATTTCTCATATAGTCGCTATCATCAACGCTACACAAAATAATTGACAAACAGATTTTGTTAATATGTATAATAATATTATACGTTTTCACAACAATAATCATTCTCTACACTACTACATTATTTTAAATACATATTCAGTTAGGACTAGTCCTAAAACTGATATATATATGTCTCAATCTCTTTCTGATAAAGCTTATTTAAATTTATAAGACTTACCAAATCATAGTACTTTCAAGAACCATTTTGATTATTTATATTTTTGTTAACTATACTTCTATATTTTCTTACAGAAATCTGGAAATTAATAAAAGACAGAATTAAAACATTAAAAGACTGCAATTCTTGATGTACCAAAATCATGAAAGACAATTGTCAATAGTGTCAATACTATAATATTCTATATTCAATGTTAAATATTACACGTACAGACTTTTTAATTTGACTTGTATAAAATATAAAATGCTATATTTAAGAATAATTCAAAAAATGTCTTAGTATATTATGTAAATGGACAAATAAATGACGTATTTTACTAATTTACTAATACCTTTTTCTGGAATATGCTTTTTCCACAAAACTTTTTTTTGTTTTACTTTTGCAGTGAAAGTTGCACTTGAGTAAAAAGACAGCAAATTAAATACTCGAATATTTTAACTACAATAATATGATGAAAATTTGACAACTGCACTTCATTCAGAATAGTAGGATATGGTTGTTTTTAAAAAATAATTAATCTTGATCGAATTCAGTGTAATATAATTTGTAAACTTTAATTATATTTTTATTATTATTTTGATTGAACTCCTTTTTCCTGTATATGTTATACATGTACGTACATATGTACGCAATGACTCTGTTGAAATTCAAAATGCACACACAAAACTCGATGAATGTTTTTCTATGAAAAAAATCCCTGTATAAAAACGTTTTTTGGGTTTTGGTCCATTTTATTTTGTTAATTTTAGTTAAATTCAGTTTTAATGATGGTCATTCTACAATATTAAAATACATAGGTACATGTATAATAGTTTATTCATTTTTTTGATAACAAAACTTTACATTGAGACAAATAATCTGATCGACTGATATATGCTCCAGTCATATGTCTTTGTCCAGTAAATTCATTACGACCATGTAACATTCTAAAATTATTCAGAAACATCATTGTTCCAGGCATCAATTTCAACCATAATGGATTTTCTTCAATCTTTTTTGATAAATATACAAGACTTTCATAGAATCCTGGTAGTTTTTCCAAATTTATTGTCGTTAAACTTCCCATGTCATGTGGATTGTATCTGCAAAAGGAAAATAAAATGTTATAAAACATACATACAATATACTAATCAGTAATCAGTTTATATGAATTTATGTAGTTTAAAATTGGTTGTACACATATTGTATGTATGCTTTTAAAATTAAAAGTGACATTATAAAAGTTTTAAATTGTACCTTATACACTCTAATTTTCCAGTTAATGGATCATGTTTAAAAATAGGGGAAGTACTATAAAAGAAATGTTTGTCTGGATCAATATACTGCCATGGTACAATTGAATTTGTCAGAATTTCATAAAATTCTGGTTTCTTTTCTTTTATTTCTTGAGCTATTTTGAAACCATCTACTATTGAATTTAATCCTCCAGTCCCTTCATGAGACAAACAGTGAAAAACTTGTAACCTGCAATAAAGAAAAAGGTACACAATTATATTATTATGTCTAAGGTCTTGTAAGGGTGTAAGTAATGATTAATGATGATGTACGTAATAATTATATTCAGTAGTTTTCATTTCATGTATAGAAATACAGCATATATTTTATATGATATTCAGAATTTCAAATTTCATCTTTTATTTACCCTATGGGTTCAGTGAAATATGTAGTATCTGTATGTAAATGAACATAATCAGATGTATACGCCGTATCAGCATGAGATAAATCAGAGGAAAATTCATAAACGTCTCCATAAATTGTATTTTGAGGATGAGAGACTTTATGTATAACTTCCGTTGTGGATTGTAAATCTGGAGGAACTTTAGTTATAATTCCATAGCCATACTTTTGTATATTGGCAAGTAATTGAATAAGGCCAATATTCTTCTTCTCACTATTATCATTCATAAAATCTTTGTATTTGATTCCTAAATTTAATATTGGATCTATATTATTATTATTGATCGTATTAGTAGTAGTTTTTGAAATTTGTTCATGTCTTCCTCCACTGTTATTGTTGTTGACTTTGGAGATGTTCTCAGAAGAATCATCATCTGCTTGTTTTTTCTTAGGTATTATTTCTTCAAGGGCTTCTTTTAACCATTTTGAATTAAATATGGATACATGACCATCATTCCATGTAATTTGTAATTCATTATCAACAAAAGTGTCATTTGAAATTTTATTTTGCTGTTGTTCTTGAATATGATTAATTCCAGAGATTTCTTTCAATGATGAAGGTATTTGAACTCGTTGATGTGTTAAGGGATTGAAACATTTGTTACATCTATACAAAATCATTTAAAATACTATTAATTTTTGATTTTTTCTACATATTTACATATTATATACATAGATTTTTATATGTTTTCCCCTATGAATCATGATAGGGTTACTTTTTAACTTGTGTGTGGATAAAAGTTGTCATTGTTGCACAGCAGCTCTAGTGAATTTTTTGAAATCCCGGAATGTTGTATAAGTCGCAAGTCGGAATTTTACACTTTTGGCGGAATCTCCGAATTCAAATCGGAATCAAATTAAAACTTATAAATATTACGAAAAAAGTTATTTTTTAAGCTAAAAAAATACCAGGTGTTATTTTTTAAATATTCTACGTTATAATCATGTGCAAATTCCAAAAATTTTGAAATTTCACAAAAAAATATTTTTAACTCTCAAAGTTTATCGATTTAAAATTTGGTAAAAAGTACCTAGGTCAGCTTAATTACCCACATCAATAACGTACCGTCAAAATCCAAAAATTCCCTCATTTTCAACAGAAAATTCAAAATTTTTCAATTTTTTCAACATTTCATTCAATTTAAATTCTGAAAAAAATTACCTAGGTCAGCTTAATTACCCGCGTCAATAATGTATGGCCAAAATTCAAAAATTACCTCATTTTCAACAGAAATTTCAACTTTTTCTGTATTTTCATCAATTTAATCAATTTAAATTCTGAAAAAAATTACCTAGGTCAGGTTAATTACCCACATCAATAATGTATGGCCAACATTCAAAAATTACCTCATTTTCACCCAAAAATTTCAACTTCCTCACATTTTGAGGTATTTTAATTTCATAAAAAATACACATGATACATTAATTCCCATTTTCTGTAATTTATGGTTAAAATTCAAAACTTGGGTCATGATTTTATTCCATTTTTATTAAAAATCATAAAAACATCATCCAGGTGTTTGTTTTGTACCAAAGTATCTAAGTAAAGTAGAAACAAGAACTTTTAACAACTTCTATCATGTTTAAATTGATGTCAATAAATGTACTATAATTCATAATTGAATTTTAACTACGATAAAAGCATAGTCAAAAAGTTTATTTTTCTACTGGCTAAACCATTACAAAAATTAAACAATGGCATTGTACTGCATAATGCAATAAGTTCAAGCATATAGAACCATATAGTGTAAAAAGTTAGCTTTTGCATTTTCAAAATCCCCTAGTAGCGTAAGAACGTCAACTCGACCATATTTTCACGAAAGTCAACAATTGTGTAAATTTCCCCGACAGCATAGGCACGTCAACTCGACAATGCACACAGGGGAACGGAACTGAGTATCGTATCATAAGTCTGGAAAAATACGCTAAAGTCCAGAGAAATCAGAGAAAAGAATTGAAATTCTTATTTACTTTCGGATTGGGAAATTGGTTCATTTTGTTCGA
>JAQGBH010000134.1:0-71916 GCA_034698265.1 Sminthurinus aureus
GGTAGTTAAATAAATATTAGCTAAAAGTTGTATTCATATTTCCATTAAAATTAAGTTTTCGTAGGATTTTAGTATTTGTTATAATATTATTATTATACCATTTATAATAATATTATTGTCTCAATTCCCAAATGTAAAAACAAACAATTCCAAGGAAAAATTTTGAATTTCGTGACATTCTGAGACATACTTGCTCCCTCGATTATATCAATAGTTGATATAACAGAGGGTGATATAATTTTGTGTTGATATAATCGAGGGTGATATAATCGCGGGACTACTGTATATAGAATATCTGTTCAATGGATGGATGGATGTTTTTTTTTCTGAAGAAAATTTTGTAGTATACATGTGAGATGTTTCATTTTTTGGCAAGGGCGATGTATCAAATATGGTCATTGACTTTTTTAATAATGTATGGTTTAGGTTTTATATATGTACATGCATATAAAATAGATTGAATCTTTCATTATTGAATATCTAAAAAAAAGGGACACGAATGTTAAATGAGCAAAACAGCAAGTTATTTACCAAGTCATTTTAACAAAGTTATTTGCAAAAGATTTTTTGACGGAACTTTGTTAATCCAAAATACATAAAGCCTTTTTGAGTATGTGTAAAGTAAAATAAAGTTGTACGTAGAGTAAAGAGTATTTACAACTTGATACTTGGTACATAATAAATTCTATTTGGTAAAATACGGAAATGTGAAATACGTTTACAAACTTTGATAAATCAATTCACGTGGTATTATAATATGCGTGTATTGTGTGTGCTTCAAGCTTTATGTTTTCAATCATGCATTCCAGTAAGCGTACTGATTACTGATCACTGGATGCAAAACTACAATGGATAACGTTTTTCTTTTCTTTTTTTCTAGTAAAAGGACAACTGGACTGAGAAGTACAGAAGCATGAAGTGTTCTATAAATTGGTGACGTATTTTTTAACCAAATCATCCATAATCCTTCGGAATCTCCGCATCCATTGTTCCGAACGACATGGATGCTCGCAGAGTTGTGTCCCCAGAATCAGCATTAGCCTCTGATGTATTCGACAAGTTTTGTACTGCGAATACACTTAAAGCTATTCTTACTCATTACCGGCATTTATGCAAAATCATCAGACTGAAACCTACACATTTCCCTGAATTTTATCCTCGTCTAAAAGTATGACATCTTAATTTTTTTTAAAATATATACATATTCACACATTCAAATTTCATATCATGCGGAGAGTAAATGTAATGTAGAGCTGATTTCAAAAGAACTGGATGAATGTGTAAACAGAGTTTTATTCTGTATTCATATTAATTCCGTGCACCTGTTGATATACGTCCATCTTAATCTCTTGTACTATAGAGTATACAGTATACACAGCGAATAAAAGTGATACGGCTCGTATAAAATGCTACGTGTGTTGTTTACGTATACTAATCTAAAAACTACACACTACATTCATATTCAACATTTGCTTTGCCAAGCTACAGCATCTTTGCATATCATGTTTTTACTAACTAAAGATTTTTTGTCTGTTCTCAAATTAAACAGTTTTAAAACAAGATCAAAGATTTTAACATGCCTAGTATGTTATCATAGTTAATAATGAGAGACATTGTAATAAAAGATGACGCGTTCATAATTCATAAATATGATGACACCAAAAAAAATTCAATTACACATGTATTCCATTAAAAAAATGTAAAATGTCTCTGTGTTTGGATATGTTTCATAGGCTAAGCTATCATCATGGAGAGCTCAAGGTTTATGGTCGAAATTCGAGAAACGTGCATCAAATAAATGTTATGGAAGAGGAAAAGTGTGCTATGGCAGTAGAGTAAGAAAAATACTATGTTTTCTTTTACATTGAAATACGGACATGCATTTTTAATTATTTTTTTTGTGCGTACAAACTGTCCAGATAATTTAATGTTTAACGAATGTTACTGTTATTTCTAGGTTCTAATTATTGGTGCGGGGCCATGCGGTTTAAGGTCTGCGATAGAAGGTAAATTATAATAAATCATTAACATTATTGAATTATTATTTATTGATGTTTTAAATAGTTGGTTTTTTTGGTAAACATTAATTTTTAATTTTTTTTAGCTCAATTATTGGGAGCTAAAGTTGTTGTAATTGAGAAGCGGGATAGGTTTTCGAGAAATAACGTCTTACATCTATGGCCTATGGTGATAGCGGGTAACTACATAATAAATCCCAATAAGTACTCTTCGTCCAGATTGCTCTGAGACTTTTGTTTTAATTTTACTTATACATGATCAGATACAAGCATTTTTGGATTTCCTTGAAAAGGTCAGTGTTTGTACGATGATGTAGATGGTACATGTGTGCACTTATTCAGTAGTCACTGAAAAATTTTGGTTCAAATGTGAATTATAGTAAAAAATATCTACCTGCTAAAATTGTTCAGAAATAGTTATAATTTTACTATCCACGGACTCAGGTCGAATTTAGAACGAGCATGAAGGTAGGTATGGATAGTTTTAAACACTTTTTTTCTTGAAAATGATGGTTCACAGGTACAACAGCATGGTTCTGTAGTCTTGTATGACATATACATATGCTAGTATGTATATTCATATAATAATCATTACAATATTATAGTATGTTGTATACATACTTACACAATCACACAAAGTTTTATAAACTGGAACATATAAAAAGTGTTTAAAACTATCCATACCTACCTTCATTCTCGTTCTAAATTCGACCTGAGTCCGTGGATAGTAAAATTATAACGATTTCTGAACAATTTTAGCAGGTAGATATTTTTTATTATAATTCACATTTGAACCAAAATTTTTCAGTGACTACTGAATAAGTGCACACATGCACCATCTACATCATCATCGTACAAACACTGACCTTTTCAAGGAAATCCAAAAATGCTTATATCTGATCATGTATAAGCAAAATTAAAACAAAAGTCTCAGAGCAATCTGGACGGGGAGTATTTACAAAAGCATTGGTTTTTATTCCTTGTGTATTGGAACAATAATTATTAGACTTTTTGAATAAATTTTGTAATAATTGTCTCATGAGCTCTCGAAGTTTGATGATGCCCTATGTAGTACATGCTAAATACATGCATTGATTAGTACACGGTGAGTTGAAAAAGGTGAAATAAAGGTAAAAAAACCTAATGGTATACATATGCCTGGCAGTTTTAATTTTTTGGGAGAACTTTCCTACTACGAAAAGCAGAAAAAGTGACCTTCATGTTTGTAACTTGAATCGCTTATTTATTTGTTTGTCGAATTTTGTTTGTCTCTTTTGCAGTGTGCAACATGAATCATGTTACATATGATGTAATGTACGTAGTATGTAGTATGTACACAGAAATCATGTGTACACATGGAACTTGCAAATTTTATTTACATTTTCAGCCAAAGTTAAACTAGAGATAAAAATTATCATAATCCTTATCACTTCTTTGTCTTTTTATGATCGACTAGGAGAAAGGCCGAGGAAAGCATAAGCCTACATAATATGTAATTTTTATTAAGTACACCAACCACCAACTACTAACTAAAAAGGAAACATTGTGTAAATTACATAAAAATAATAAATTTGGAAATTCAAGCACAACAACAAAATGTAGAAAAACAAGCTACAGCTGTTTTGTACCCCATTTTATCGAAAACGGTCTCCTGTCGACTGAAGTCACTGAAAACATGAATATGTATATGTATCCGAAGATTTTAAGTTCCAAATTGTTAAAGCAAACGAGGATAGTAACAGAGGCTCTCTGCTGAAGATTGCATTCTTGCTGATGATGTGTATTTATATGTGTGCAAAGTGCAAAGTGCATCACACATCACACTTTTATTCGTACTATAGATTTGTCCACTTTGGCATAGAAACTATGAATGTTCGAGGTTACTGCCCTGTCCCTCTTCTGCTCTGACCTCTGACCTCTGACATTCTTCATGAGGAGATGTTCTTCTTGAGGAGGTTTTGAAGTTTTAGGAGGAGAGAGAGAGGAGATATGAGAATGTTCATTTTTCAATCATTCGATCAAAAATGTTGATATAATCTTGATTCTTGATAATAGAATGGAATGTAATGATTGAGTTTATACTTTATAGTGTAGTGGTCAGAGAATGGGATGTGAACAATACAAAATGCAGGGAAATAAACAATCTCGGAGATAGGGTCATGTAAAATGTAAAAAACTTTTTACTAGTATGTTTAGTATTTTCTACACAGCCACACGGTTCAGTTGTGTATTTTTTAATCAAAATCAATGTAATACGTAATCAAAAGGCGTCATGATGGCTACTCAAATTTATTTGTAACAGCTACGGACATTCAAGCTCATGCTGTTTTCGTGTAATCATAAAGATGATGGCATTTATACCACCTTCACTAAAAAATACAATTATTAAAGAATATCCTGAAAATAGTGAAGACGATAATCCTTCCACTTTGAATAAACATCCGGATGAGCTAACACACTATCCAACAAGAATCACATTTCGAAGTCCGAGTGAACTAGCCATTTTATCATGTCCACCTTCTCCAAGAAGCCGATCTAGACCAAAGAAGAAAGAATGGCCAAATTTGATCCAGGTTTTAGACATTTTCCCTACACCTCCATCCACAACAATAACAAAACAGAAGACAAGAAAGGGAAATTGGTCATCAAAAGCAGTATTGGGACAAAACCAAAATCAAACTCATACTGAAGAAAAAATAGGGCGAAACGATGACAGGAAAGAAAGGCAACCACATCCTCGTCAACGTTATACGGCGACCTGCTCCTCAAAATATTGTCACAACCAGAGTAAAATAAGTCGTAGAAATTATGATGTTAAGGAAAGTCTACTTAAAAATACTGATGACAATTCCAATGTCATTGACTCTTCAGGAAAATCTATGGACGTTAGGACAGACAGACAGTTTAAATTCGAATCATCACAGGAGCATGATATAGAATCTGAAAATTTTCAAGCCGCTCAAAACGGAGGTTAAAAAAATGAGATTTTATATGTTTTACAATTCTGGTCAATTTTCAATACCTGTAGATACTTAATATGTTGCATGTCATTTTGTAATTGCGTAAGAATTCCTAGAATTTAGTATGATCCTACATCCTTATAAAATCCGTATCCGATGGCGAGGGGGTCTATGTCAGGTTCTAGAGAAATGGCTATTACTCTGGCTAAGAGAAATGGCTATTACGCTAGCTAAGAGAAATGGCTATTACGCTGGCTAAGAGAAATGGCTATTACGCTGGCTAAGAGAAATGGCTATTACTCTGGATAGCCACTACTCTGACTAAGAGAAATGGCTATGATTTGGGCTATTATTTGGGACAAATGAAATAAAGAGCTATAAATGGTATGTGGTTTTGACGCGTTATAAGCTAATTTGGAAGTTTTAAACGTTTTAGAGCCATCGGATACGAATTTGAAAAAATCTTACATTTTGCCCGTCATATGACGGGCGTTCTTACTTGTTATTTTATATTTTCCACAGGTTCTATAAATTCAAATGAAGATGTTTCTGATTTTTTACGAATGGAATTGCTTGCAAGTGTACTGACGAGAATTTCACAACCGAACCAAAATGAAAGTAATTCGAATCCTACGGAAGTTGACGAGACAAATACAATTTTACCTAATGAAATCCCATCTTTACCAAACGGGCCAGTTGCGGGAAATAAAAAACCGAATCGAGATCGTTTCAATCAATGCAGGTACTCAAAACTCAAACTAATAATTATTAGAAATTTGTTAGCCATAACACAGGTGACAATCATCATTATTGTTAGTTCTCCTTTTTACTTGCAGAAAATGTCTGAAATATGAAAAACTACTGAAAAAAGCTGACAGTCGAATTAAACATTTTGAAAACTTGAAAATATTTTTCAATGTAAGTCCCTAATCAAAATCTTACTTATTTTCCTCTCTGTATAGTTCATAGACTAAAAGGGAATACGAAAATATAAAATTTATTTTTTAATCATGATTGACTTTTTTAAAGAAAGAAAGAAATGGAGATTCTTCGAGAGGATTTATCAAAGGCCAAGGCTAAAATTGCAGAGCAAAGTGTGGAGGGGTCATCCTGGATTCCGTTAACAGAAGAAAATGTAGAAAATACAACGGTTACGCAGTTTTCTTCAGCAAGGAAATGGAATCCAAATGTAGACTATTTTTCTTGTCGTACTTTTGATACGGAACTGGATGCCCATTTACAGTTGGGATTCCCTCATAAAATTTATTCGGCAGAAATTCACACATCCAAACGAAGGCACCGACATAGACAAAAAATTGAAGAGATTCGAAAAAAATTCAAACATAAACAAAACAATGGGGACAATAAACCTGTAAAAGTACCGGAACAAGAAAAATTGATTGGCTTTATTGGATCTAATGAATTCATGTCAACCAATAAGGTTTTCGTTTTAAAAATTAAAAATTGAATTTGGTTGTGATAATTGATAATAATTCATATGATCTGTGGTACATGATGTACTGTTGTTTATTCTTTATTCTTACACAATAAATAATAATTTGTAATTTACAATTTACTTTGAAACTTGAAACAATTTTCATTTTACTGAAAATTTTCTAGCCGATTCCCAAATTCAGAATATGCTTGGGAACTGTTGGCATTCGTAGTCGGTCCACTCCATCGGATTCATCCAAAAGATATAACCTAAAGAAGAAAACATACCTGGAGATTCATCAAAGGAGAATGAACCGAAATATAAATCAACATGACACGCCGCCGCAGCAACTGATAATGGGGCAAAACAATCCAAAGTGTGAGCTTTTTCTTTTTTCACATAGGTAGCATATAACAAATACAATACATTTGTTTTTTTCAAACTTCATCGTTTGAACGATATTAAAAACTCCATTGTCCATTTAATTGTGTGTAATTGTGTGTATTTATAATTTGCAGCATCTGAAAGCATGAGAAAGCGAACTCAAAGTTTACCAAGAAATTCAAAGGTCAGCATCTCATCTAATAGGACCAGGAATTCAAATTCATCTAATGTTGAGATTCTCGCTGTCGCATGTGCGTCCAGAGAAGGACTAATTCGAGAAATCGCAAATTCAATAGCTGTAAATACATTTATTTGAATAACGAATATCTTATTAAACATCAAACCCAAACATTTCACCAAAAGAGATGTGTAGTTTCAAAACTACATAATGATATAAATTAAATTTTAGAAAGCAAAGAGGATTTTGCACTTCCGTTTTGACATGCTCATCGCCTCTGACTTTCGAATGGAGGATTTTCACTTTCTCCTCACCAGTCATCGTCGCTTCATTCGTTGGCTTCACAATTATGTGAATTATTCCAGATCTCTCATGCGGAAATTTGATGAAAAACACCTTAAACCAGGAACAACAAAATTATTTGTTCCGGCAGTTATCCGTCTCAATCAAAACAAAACTTACAAAGGCATTTTCATTCCAATTCCTCAGACGCTGTCCAAAACCAACGGGACAGAACTTGACAATGATGATAAAATGTACTTGGAAAAACCAATAATTGACGCCAGTACTCAGGAAGCTCAAATGATTCAACAAAGTATGAAGACAACTACAATATCTCTAGCTACTCAATCAACTCCCAAAACATTGGATTTCCAACAAAACTTCAATGGAGATTGTACCCTGAAAATCCGAGATGAAGCACTTCCAATTTATCAGTCAGCAGAAAATTCTGATGATACACATTCAAATGATGAGATTCATAATGAATTTTCCTTCACTTCTACGAGGAATTTAATGAGCAAAACTACTCAAAATTTAGAATGTGGTGATGAGAACTACAAGGCGAGTATTATTGGAACAAATCAAATCGACAACAACAATAATAATACCATTTGTGCAATTGCTAATTTAACTGTAGACAGTTTACGAAATGCAATCAACGATATGGATTCCACTGAGACGTTTAGAAATGTACTGTTGAATTTCCCAAAACATAGAAATGTGGCTCTTCAGTCCATTGGAAATTCAACAGTAGCAGCAAATTTTAATTACGTTCAACAATTATCTCCTTGTTCAAAAAATTGTCCTATGTCAACCTCCAGTAATAGTAATAGTGATAATAATAATGATAGCGATAATCATGATAAAGCTTCAGATCTAAATGTAAATCCAGAAAAGTACCAAACTCAATCAGAATCCGATTGCCAATTACTCAAACATACAAATTCTCATTTGAATACCAGTGTCAAAGCAGAGTACTTTGAAGAGAATTTCAGCAATTTGAAAGAAAAAAAGAGCTCAATAATAATTGAAATCACAGATCAAAATCAAAACTCTTTTCAAGAAAAATGTGTAACTTCAACCAAATCTAAACATGGAGATCAGTTCCCTAACATTGATGATGACGATAATAGCAATTATGACAGCTTTTACTATGACCCAATTATAACGGAAGATCATAATCATGTAGAAATTAACGGCACGTATCAAGATGAAACAATTCATGAAAACGAAGAAGAACCAGAAGATAAAATTCACCTCCCAGAAAGTGAATATGACTGTAATTCGACTTACGACGACGAAGATGAAGTTTCTTCAATTCACTCTCCATGTTATCAACCGATTATGTCCGATTCCAATACCGCTCAGAGTTGTGTGCCAAAACATAATGAGGTTTCCGTTATAGCGAATTCTAATATCAACAAGAATAAAGACACTGAAAAACTTTCAATATCACATGAACTATTTTCTCCGTTAGATTTAATTCAAAAACATCATTTTGATACAGCACAGAAATTTTATTGTCATCAAGGAAATTTCCATATGAGAGCACTTGATCCAAATAATTTTATCTCGAGTAATAATCACGTAGAAGATCCATTTTTGACAAATCCACATTATCAACAACAAAAACAAAAAAAACATTTGATTCAACATTTTATATTAAAAGCAACAAGTCTTAATGAACCCAAAATTTCATCACCTCCAGTCCTACTCCAACTTTCAACAAAGAGTGGTGAGCGAAAAAATGTATTAGACTTTAGTCAAATGGAAAAATATTTTGAGGATAATGTGAAGAAATATAAAGAAACGCTAATCACTGAAAAAATTCAGAACAAGTCTCCTATGCAAAGATTTCCTAGTGCAGTTCAATTTGTCCAGGGGATTCTAAATGAGAGTAAAGAAAATAAATCAAATAAAAAACAAGAGCAGAAAAAGGATCACGAACAAGAACAAGATAAAAATTTGGATGGAGATCAACAACTTTCTGACTTATCTTTAGGTAATTGTGATTATAAAGGAGGTTCAGTTTACATCCCAGAAATTGAAAAGGAGGAAGAAAACCAAAAAGAACTACTAGTTGTAATAGAAGAAAAGGAAAAACTTGTCAAACCTAACAAATCAAAACTAAATTTTATCCGCCCTTCCTTATTTTCCTCATCATCATCATCTTTAGCAATGAATAGTAAACCAAAGGAGCACGACAAGAATTTAAACAAACCTGTACTAACACCACAACCAGCTTGTAATAATAAAAATTCAAAGCAAATTCTTTCTCCAGTTCCAAAATCCAAACCGAGTTTTATATTTCAGAATTGGAAAAACCGAAAAATATCACAGGAACAAGTTGAATCCAAAATTGCAATGACTAGTACAAATAAAATTTCTAGAGATGCAAATCAACCGAAAATTCCTACAGATCAAAAAGAATCTGGAGGAGAAAAAGCCAAGAGTTTTATACAAAATAGTAGTAGTAACGGATCACAAATAATGCCAAAAATAATACAGAGTCGTCTTCCAGTTCCAAAATCTCCAACAATAATTCCGATCAAACCAAATACAATACCAACTGGAATCAGTGAAATTTCAGTTCCGAGAGCATTAAAATGTAGTTCAATTATAAGTAATGTATTAGCGGATACGGAAAAAATTGACCGGAAGGAAAAAGAAAAGGATGATGATAAAAAGGAGAAACCCAAACGCCCGAGTTATATACCAGTGAAAACAAAAACATTTCCCAACACAATTCATGATACTAATAGAATTGATAATAATCTAAACAATGCTTCTCGTCCAAAAATTTTACCTCAAACATCCATTAAAAGACGTGAGAGAAGTTTGATTCCAATAACAACAACTTTATCCACATCTCGAGCTAAAACCAGTGAAGGGAATACAAATGGAAGGGATAAAATGGAAAAATCATTATCATTTTCAAATTCAATTCAAAGTTGTGATCCTCATTCAAAGTCGGTTAATCAGTCTCGTTTTGATCGCCCACAAAGAACTTTAGAAATTTTATCAGAAAAAAAGAGAGAAAAATCTCCAAAGAAAATGTGGTCCAAAGCAATGGAACGCACAAGACTTTGGTCATTCACTAAAAAACCAAACACGAATAAAAACTAGAACTACTTTCTTACATAAATAAGTATACTGATTTAAAAGCTTTTTTGTTTGGCATGTTTACATTTCAAAATTTTTTCAAAAATATTGAAACTTTACAATCAAATGAACATCAAAACTCATCTAATTAGATGATATAAAATGATAATTATTACATAACCGAGTATTTTTACATAATGCATATGGTTTTTTGTACACTGTCTTTACTGCTCACTAAACCATTTTTTTGGTTGGAAATTCGTAAAAAGTATGGAAACTGATTACTGATTGATTATCATTTTTTGTATCAATTGAAAATGATATAATATTTAACATTATGAATAATATATAGTCAAACCATCAGCACATAATATTAGGCAATTTTTTAAAATTAATTTTCAATTTTCATTATTAATTATTTTACATTGCCTTTGAAATTTAAATTATATTTGAACAAAACCGAAATTCAAACGACTCAAATTTAAGTGCTGTTAAGCAAAATAAGGCATATATAGGTATTTACTGCAGTATTTAGGCCACTATCCAATTAGTATAACACTTAAATGTACATAATTCGTAATTTAATATACATAATATGTATATAGTATATTATACATAGGTACTTCCGAGCTCTATGAAAAAGTATCTACCAATGAGCGGAGAGGAAGCAAAAGGGAACTTCCTCCCAGCTTCTCCTTTTACTGTCATTTCTTTCCAGGAATTGGGGAACAATTTCATGGAATACACAGGTTATGAACTGTGTTTTCCAAGAAATAACATAATTGTGGGAGGTGCAGGGGGGTTTTTAAATTGTTTTTTATCAATTTTCCAATTCTTACTCGGAAATGGACTATAAAAGGAAGAATTTCCAGGAAAAATTCGTCATTTCCAAAAAGTCACTCGACCAAGACACAAGTTCCAAGAAGAAGTCCACAAGTTCAAAGAGGAAGCAGAAGACAAAAGAGGAAAGATGTCTGGAGGATTTCAAAGTGTTCCATTTCCAGTTTCTGGATTCCATTACCCATATCCAGTACAACAACAAAATCCAATGGTGGTCATGTCTTCTCCTCAATTTCCAGTCCAAGTCCAACCAGCTCAGTCTCAATTTATCCAGCCACAGTTGATACCTCAAACTTCTCAATTTGGTCAGTCAATGGTTTTAATTCCACTTGATGTTGGACAACAACAATCACTCTTTTCTGCTCAATTTCCTCAAAATATCAATCCAGGCTCAGTTCCAACTCCACCATCATCATACTCTGGGTCTGAAATTATTTCTGAATCTACAGTCACTGAACAATCTCAAAAGGTAAGTTTTTTTAAAAACAAAAATCAATTAAGTATTCCTTTTGTGATAAAGATAAAATGAAAAAAATTATAGTGTATGGAGCAAATATTTTAGATGATAAATAATTATATAACATGTTTGAAAATTAATTCATACATGCTTCTTTTTGTTTTTATTCTATTTTATCTATATAGTGTTCTTGTTCAACTGAATGTTCAAATCAAACTCATGGAGGAGGATATTATTTACTGGAACCAGTCTTTAGTATTCAAACTGATCAAAATCCAACTGGAGAAATTGGAAATGTACAACAGTCGTCTTTACATACATCAGCCAATCCTACTTGTCAATGTGAGCGCTGTTCTGGACGTCTTTCTTCTGCTCCTTCATCCTCATTGTCATCTATTAACTACACAAATTCAAATGGAGTTACTCCGAGTCCACAACAACATTCTGTTCCTTTACCAACTTGGAATTTTCCCCTTCAGCAACCAGTTTATCAATATTTTGTCTATCCAGTTCAGCCAACTCCACTTCAGTTTCCTTCAATTCCAATGTCAAATTTTGATGAAAGATTTGAAAACTTTTATAGGACCTCTTCAGTTAGAAAAGGTATGTTTTAAAATATATAATATATTATTATGACATGATGTATTCTGTTTTATGTACTATACAGTTTTAGTCATATTTTTTACTTTTTACTTAGCAAAACAGGAAATAATTATTATTGTGTGAAAACTTATAATTCATATATAATACAATGTAAATTACACTTTTCTAATTGTTTTTTTTTCGTCATTTTTTTTCCTTTGATGATTCCACAGATACTACATGGTCCAAGGGTAGAAAGAATCCTCAACCACCAACTACACCAAAACCAATGTGTGGATTTTGCAAGAGTAATCGAGAACCAAAGGAAGTTTACCGTGGTCATTGGCTTAGAAATGATGCTGGAGATTTGACCTGTCCAAGTCTGAGGAAGTATGTTTGTCCAGTCTGTCAAGCTACAGGGGATAATGCTCACACTATCAAATACTGTCCAGTGGCTCCTGCACCTAATAAAGATTGTACTTCTTCATTGGAATCTGAAAATTGTACAATAGAAACCAAAGATAAAGAAAATTATATTGGAGAATCTGATATTGATGAAAATTAAATAATTTTTTTACAATCTGTTTTTTTATCATTTACACCAATATCATGTATTTTTCCCTGTATATCTTTAAATTGATTTGAATGGATATAATTTTAAATAGATTGTTGTAATTTGTAATATTTTTTATCGCTATACTTGAAAATCTTTAACACTTTTTACTTACCTATATTTCCGTTTTTAATTTTGTACCATAATATTATATACTAAATATATCGTCTAATATATTATATATTAAATGTAGAAGCAAACAAAATGATATAATACATACTTTATATGTTTTATTATTTATTATCAATTTGTATGATGATTTTGTACAAAACTCGTAGTTTATGTTAGTTAAAAAGTTAAGCATGGTGTTTAATTTTTTAGTTTTATTGTCTATTTAACTATTGATATTTTGTCAATAAAATGTTATAGTTGCAAATTGCAACTAATGCAATGTGAAAAATAAGAACAATCTCTTCAAACTATTGTCATTTTACATCGTTGATTTCCTCTTTTGCATATAACTATTCATTAAATTAGCACGAGAAAATATAGTTATTTTTAGCATCATTTGGTCTAAGATTTTTCTTTGTGTTGCATTTGCATTCTACTGAAAACGTTTTTTTCTTTCATCCGTGAATTCTGAGCGGTATAGGAGTAAGATTCAAAAGTGTATTTTTCATCTGTCATCTTCGTCCTTCGTCATCTTTTGTCAAAGTCCTTTTTTATTTTAATAGTTTCTAATATTTCTAATATTGTGCCAAATTATCCTCAACAAAGAATATCACTAGTGCGGACATATTTACATTAATTATGTGGAAAAAATATAGTGACCAGTTTAATGTTGTCCGTAAAAAAGACCCTGTAAATCTTCATTTTATTTCAAAGTTTTATGTTTTGTTTTACAAAAAAGTCACATAAAAGAACTCTCTCTTCTATTATGGCTTACACATTTTAGATTTAATATAATGCATCTATCTCATAGTATTGAAAAAGGTTATAAGTTATAATATAAGTTGCACTTATCTTGTATGATTCATGATTTATTATTTATTTCAGGATGAAATTTCAGCATCATCAAATTCTTCAGTCACTACTGATGCTCTGGATAGTAATAGTGTTGGATTTAATGATGAGGATAATAAGGATGATGACAAAATGTCTGTTGATGGAAACGAAGATGATAATATGGAATCTCCTGAGATGAAGAACAAGAATTCTAGAGTAGTTCCTGCAGTTCCAAAGAAAAATGTGTCAAACAATGTTAAGGTGACCGGTCAACGAAAACGAGGAAGAGGTTCCAAAAGTACATCTGCTAACAAAAAGCTAAATCAATTTAAGATTTTCAACCCAAATAAAAATCCCAGTTTAAATTTTCAATATACGTAAGTTTATTCATCATCTGTTCATTTATTTTTATTGCTTATATATGCTCTTCTCTTTATCTATTTAACAACAGTTTTTTTTGTAGAATTCTGAGATATTGTCTTGTATTTTATTGGATATTAAACTCAAATACTAAAAACTTTGTATCGTTGTATAATATATTATTATGATGGAGAAAAAACACCTCGATAATAATATATTTTGAAATTTTCCAGGTGTCAACTTAAAGAAGATCACAAAGAGCAGGTGTACTTTGCAGCTTTTAATGAACATTTGAAACAAGGAGAACCATTAATACTCGCTACAGTTGGAAAGAACCGGGTCTCGATTTATGAATGTGTAGAACAATCTATTAAAATTCTACAAGTTTATCAAGATCCGAATGCTGTAGAAAGATATTACTGTTGTGCCTGGACCATTAATCCAAATAATGGAAAATCATTACTTGCTGCTGCTGGTGGTCCTTCTAACAAAGGTGGCATAATTAGGTATAATTAGGCACATTACACTTGTAATAAATTAATATGATATGATATAACATTATGTTTTCTTGTAGTTTTTTAGTGCAGTTCATGATACATTGTAAAACAATATTAAATTTACTTTTTGTAATAGAATATTTGATCCTGAACAAGCAGCTTGCGTTAAACATCTTTTAGGTAATACATTATTTCTTAATAATTAAGACGTATTATTGTTCATTTTATTATTGTTATATGTTATATTGACGAGGAAAATATAAATGTAACTAGTAATAGATAATATTGCTTTGCTTTTTTTACTTCATGATACATAGGCCATGGCAGTTCGATTAATCATCTATGTTTCCATCCAAAAGATTACAATTTACTTTTGACAGGTTCAGCAGTAAGTATTTTGTTATGACGTGTAATGGATATTATTATATTATGATGTTTCTCATATTCTATTGTACTACGAATCATACAAGTTTATCATCATAATAATTTATTCTTTTAGGATCTTTCACTTCGACTTTGGAATATTAAGACAGAGGCTTGTATTTGTGTTTTCACTGGCGATGGAGGGCACAGGGATCAAGTAGTGCATTGTGATTTTCATTTGAGTGGTGATAAGTTTGTGTCATGTGGTGTAGATCATGCAATTAAAGTTTGGAAATTAGATACTCCGGAAATCAAAGAGGTTATCTCAAATTCATACAAATATAAATCTAGCTCTGGCAGGTAATTAACAGTAAAAAATGTTATTAATAGAATACTGATTTTTTTTGCTATTGATATAAAATGTATAGTACCTAACCGTACATGCATAAAACGTAAATATTGTTGAAATTTTAGGATATTTCCTGCTCGAATTCAAGCTTTTCCAGACTATTCAACCAGGGAAGTTCATGGAAATGTTGTTGGTAAGTAAAAACTGCTTTCCTATATAAAACTGACTAGCATTGTCTGTGACCATAACATATTGCGTTTTATGTGAAATTAATTGAACATCTTTCATTCTTTTTCCCTTTGATGAAATAGATTGCATCAAATGGTTTGGAGAATTTTTACTATCCAAATCTTCTGTCAATCTTCAAAAGAACAAGATTGTTTGCTGGAAACCTGGAAAAACTTTTGATACTTGGGATGATATAAAATATGATGATACAATGATTACGTAACGTTTTGGTGTTTTTTTCTGAGAAACATAATATTATTTTAAGATACTTTTATTGTGGGTGCTATTTTTGTCAAGTTTTTCAAAAGTGCTATATATGTATGAATACATTGTACATATCATAATATTACATATATGATGACTGTGAAAACGCTTTTTGACCTCTGTCTAAAACTTTTTGTATAGGAAAATCATTGATGGATTGGTAATAGAAGACTGCGACTATTGGTTTATACGATTCAGCCTAGATCATAACAAGAGACTACTGGCTCAAGGCAATGAAAAAGGGGTATTAAAAATATTTGATTTAACTGCAAAGGATCCATCTAAAATTCAATCAGCTATTCTACGTCATCCAAACTGTACTTCTACAATCCGGACAACCTGCTTTTCTCGTGATGGTACTATACTTCTTGCTGTGTAAGTGACCTATATATATATATATTATGATGATATTATACCGATTCAGTTATTATGACTACAAGTAACATTCAATTATAGCAGTAATATTATATTATAATGTATAAAATATTCTTTATTTTGGTTATTGTCCTTCAGATGTGATGACTCTACAATTTGGCGATATGATCTGGAGAAGACAAACTAGAGAAGTGGGAGAAATGTTGTTTATTTTTCAGCAAACAATGTTTTGAATGACAATCAATAGGCAACTTAAGACTTTTAATATAGGAAATGCACATTTTTTGTTGTGTATTGTGCCTTATAAACTGTATAAACTATAAGAGCCATATCATATTTTTTACTCTTTGTACTGAATAAAAAAATATGGATGTATATAATATATTATAAAAACCGCATGACTTTTTAAAACTAAACATGATAATGTGATATCATGTGTAATATTATTAAGCACAATAATTGTAAAACCATGTCATGTAATCAGTATTTATTTTTAAGATTTTTAAACACATTAGAAATGTCAATTTTTTATACATGAAATGTGACCGATCAAACATTTAATTTTAATTTTAAGTGTGTAATTTCGGATCAATTATATGTAATTATTCGAAACTTGAAATGTAATTTGTACTATAATATTATACGAATAACAAATAAAAGTACAATAAATTGCACAAAAACTTATTCAATTATGGAAATTGTATAGTTGTTTTGACGAAACCAGAGGCATTTTGTGTTAAACGTTTTTATTTACAAAATTGTACATAAAAAAATGCATACTTATGTAGATATCCACAAAAATTCAAACTGGAATGGTACAATTGGTTCTCTTCTTTGTCCGTTGACGTCCTGTTATATCTTGCTCGTGTCATTAAGTTTAGTTAAAATATTAAAGTACTTGTGGTTTGTGGTAATCATTTTCAATTATAAGGACAACATTAAAAGAAAATATTAATACAGCTATATCTAAACTGCTAAACTACTGTCATTTAAGTTTACTTCTGGATTCTTTGTGTAAAACAACCAACAAGATATTTGGCTCTATAAAATATATATTTGGAGTTTAGAGTAAGTGAAACAAAAGTAAAAGCAAATAATGTTTGCTGTTCCATGTATCATGTTTATCAAGGCATTTCTTAATGAAAAGTAATTAAATTCTATTGACTGTTGTACTTTCATCTGTAGGGAGACATTATTACACGTTATCATTCCTGTATTGTTTCATACAACATGCCGTTAACAGAAGAAAATAAAAACATTGTTGAAGTTTCATGTACTAAAGATGTTTCCAACACATTAGGAGAAGAAATGGAAGTCGATGTTACTGTAGACAATATTGGCAATATTGAGAATAAAATCCAAATTTCAGTTCAAATATCTAATACCAAAGAAAATGAGACAGAACAAAAAGAAGAACCAACACTTGTAGAAGAGGAAAAGAATTTGTCCACTATTCAGGAACAAGCTGAAAATGATGACTCTGGAACTATAGAAGGTAATTTTTTTATTGTGTATATATACAGAATACGTGTCAAATATAACATGTTATGATTTATGATTCATACGAGTTTGTAATACTTTCATAACTAGAATAATATATACATGCCTATCATTCTACCATTCTATCATTCATCTCTTTATTTTTTTGTTGTATAGATACGGAAAAGCTTCAGCCTGAGGAAATGGAAAATGATGATAATTCAATGGGTTCATTTGAACAAGTACATGCAGACGAACAAGATATAGAAGATTTTTTGGATGCACAAGAAGATTCAGTTGAGCTTTATGACGATACTTTACTTGCTGATGCTGATGGTGTCATTACTTTTAATATGACACTTGAAAAGCGTTTAAGAGAACTGAGTGATGTTTTTGAACATTTTGCACAAGGAGGATTAAGTCTTAGGAATTTTTGGTAAATTTGCCAAGAATTATACATATATAGCATAATATTATATTATGACATAAATATTATGAGTAATTATGATTCAATGTAATATGATTTGTTGTTACAAGTTGTAAATTATGAAGCATATAATATTATTATGCTATTTTTCTTTCTCTTGTTGATACAATGGTACATAATATAGGGCTTTGTATGCAGAGACCTATGTTGAACCAGCTGGATGGACGGGACTTTACAGGCCAAAGCAAAATACAACTGATTTAAGTTGCTCAACAACTTCCAATCATGAATATGAAGTGGTTGAAGTAGAACAAGTAAATTTTATAACTTTGGATGCTCGTGTTAAAAGGATTCAGGAAGGCGAACAAATCCAAAATGAAGAAGTAAAGAAAGATTCCAATGAACACAGTACTCCAGAGGGAAAAAAAGAAGACAAAGAAGAAGACGAAGAAGAGAATGATGCGGATGCCTTTTTTGTTTCCCTACTCGACCTACATCCTTTAGCTAAACAAGAAAATGGTGCACTTAATATGAAACTTACTGCCAAGTGTATAGATAATTATCGGTAAATATTATCACTTTATTCATTCATGTATTAAATATATTTAATATTTTATATTTTTTATTGTATTATGCCCATAATTAGTTTGTAATGTCACTTTTTTTTGTGGTATTATTTTAGATTCTTTGAGCGTCATCTATTTCTTCCATGGTATGTATGCTAGATAATATATTATTATAGGTTTAAAAGCATATCAAAAAAGCCATAACTTTTAATTTATATGTAAATATTTATATTAAATACAAGTGTAGAATGAATTTTATAATGTACAGGGATGAGGAAGAGGCTTTTAGTTGGTATATGAAAAATCTTGAAACAAGAATCCAACTTTATTATGATTTGCAATCTGGAATCATTTCTGAAACAATGTCAAAGGTATAATATAGAATACATACAAATGATACATACTGTAGTTTTGTATTTTTGATTTTAATAAGCAAAAAACTACAATATTATTATAACAAGTTTCAAGCCGTTTTATTAAAAAAATTGTGACTTTATATGTGTAACAGGAAATTTATGGATTGATTCAAGAGGCCAAAGAGAATCAAATCAAAATAAGTAAATTAGAAGATCAACTGGATTTTCATGATTCGGATACGGATATTGATGAACATATTGTTATGCAAGTTTTCCCGTTACATACACGACAAGAAGAGATACAAATTCGGCTTCAACAACTTCAAAATCCATTTTTTAGAAACATGCTAACGACGATGAATCTAATTAAAAAGCGTCGCTCTCTTCGAGTACAAGAAAAAGTCATATTAATTGCTCAAAAAAGTTTTACATGCCAAGAACTTTTGTCTGATTTGGAATTTGTAAGGAGTCAAGTAGATGAAAATGAGAAAATTCGGTATGTGTGTGTCCATTTTACAGGATTAGAAACATTGAAACTATGTATTTCCATGCGATTGATTATAGTAATTCTAAAAGTATGAAAACTTTTTAAAAATTAACGTTTTATATTTGTTTAGGATTGTGAATACTTTGCAAGAAGCATTAGAAATTTGTGAAAGAGGTGTAAAAATATTTGTAACCACTGGTATTCATCCCATTTCTGGATTATGCAATTTGGAAGAAGGTGGACAGATCATAGGTATAATAATATATACAAAGTGTTCAGTTACAAAGTATAAAACATAATAATATAGAATGATGTCATTTTTCCAATAAATAATATAATCGTTGTAATATCAAAACTTTCATTTTTTCAAAATTTGATTTTATTTAGGAGTACCCTCACCTGACAATGAGAAAGAAAAAGTTGTGATCGAAACGAGAGATGCTGGAGATTGTTTCTTGAGTATCAATACAGAAAATACTGTCCATCTAGAAAACGTCTTCATCCGAATTGGATCCAAATATACAGCACCAATGCATACAGATAATAATGATAGTTCTTATCTAGAATCACAACCAGCATCTTATCTCGGATTTTTAGTATCAAAAGGAACCCTCAAGTTGAATAATGTTTCTCTCGAGGGTTTTACGGAATCGGGTGTAGGATGTGATGAAATCGAAACCAACGGTAAAATTCAATGCAAATTCAATTGCAAAACAGTTAAAACAACTAAAGTTTATAATATTTTTATATTGATTAAATTACTTATTGTGACTTTTTGTTTTTGACTTTAAATTTTCTTGTATAGGTATTAAAGTTCTTACTGACGGCTCTTGTACAATGACTAATTGCAATATCCATCAGTTTAATAAGGGAATTGTTGCACGAAGTGAAAGCGTTGTTGAAATGAAATCCAGTGTGATCGAGAACTGTCTTATTGGTATAGAGTCCAGCTCAGAAACTAATTTCAAATTGACTGATGTCACAATCAAAAAATGTTTAAAGTTTGGAATGCTTGTGAAATGGAAGGATGATGACGTCGAGACGACAATTGGAGGAGCTGAAGACATTTTACAAACATTACCAAAATGCACAGTAGAATCAACTATTATAAGCGAATGTATTGCTGGTGACGTTTGTTTTTGTAGTGAAGGAAATTTGTCAATGCGAAATGGAAGTATGAACGAATCGAATAACATTTAACTCGGCTTTTAGAACTGTAAGTTAATCTAATAAAATATATTATGTAATGTACTGTATTATATTTTATATAGTTCCGATTTTGTTTATAACATTTTTTACCAATTATTTAGATTATTTGTAGGGAGTTTTGTAAAATGGCCAGCTTATAGATTTTGATACTTTTGATTGTTATACTTCAATTATCTCATTTCGGAATGATCAACTTATCATGTTGTTCATGTTTTGTAAAATATACAGCTTAGTTTGCTAGTTACCTTTTCATAACAAACCTGTAAGAAAGTTCAGTTTTAGTCCATGATTGGTATGATTCAAAATTTTGAGTTCCAATATTTAATGTGTTAATCGTTGCAGAATGATTAAATAATATTTTTAAGTTACATATAAAGATTGTTGTTTTTATACAAATTGAAAGCTCTCTTTATTTTCCCAGTCACAACAAAAGTTGTATTCAGTATAGAAGAAAAAAACAAACAGAAATTTTTCTTTTCATTCATACATTTGATATGATACACATGTTAGTATTATATTTAATCATTCTAACAATATACACTCACAGTAATATCATATTAGATAAACAGTAAGATTTTTCTGTTACATAAAATTCCATACATATTAACGAAAAGTAATGTTATTAAATGTAATTATTGCAACAGGTCTTTATATATTTGTAAAACATATAGAACAGAGCACGTATTATTATATATTTCATATTACTTACTTCAAGTATATTTGTATAACTTTCTGTAATAACTTTCCACCTTGTGCCTTGTTGTATTTACACACATTCGATATTTTAAATTTTAATAATAATTATATTATGATAAAAGTTAAACTTTGGATAACATGTAACGAATTTTACAACATCGTTATACTCTGTGTATTTACATAATATATAGTTACATTGTTCATTTACAAGTATTTACAATATTTAGGTACATTTAACATGATCTCAGGATTTAAAAATAAAAATATAATAACACACTGCATATTTGATAATACCTTTTATTCCTTATTGTACATTATTTGTAGGGACAAAAACTAGGGACTCGCGACTTCCTTCGAATGGTTATTTTTATAACCACAGGATGCCCAGAAACCCAATATCGGTCGTCGAAATAAATCGCCGATGACAGATTTGATTTCTGAACATAAAAGTTACCCTAAAATCAAAGTTTAAACCATAAGAAATCGAATTCCTATGTCGGTCATAAAACTTTTGATGATGTGAGGGATGACAAAAATATATCAGCCTACCTTTTATTTTCTATGATTGAATTTAGATCAGAGGACGTGTCGAGGAAGTTTTTAGTTTAACATTAATTAACTAATACTACGCTATAGTACGCATAAAAAACAGGGCTTATATATCTATTCATATACAATAAATAATGGTTTATACTGTTAACATCCGTAAAGATGTCAGGTAACTTTTAGTTTTGGATGGAATTTATATCTAATATCATGTAAAGTAGGAACCTGTACGATGGGGAAATGTGCAGCATAATATTAAAGAGTGCTCATTTCACCATAATATTAAAGAGTGCTCATTTCACCATTGTACTTTATTCCGCACTTTATTCTTCAGGTATGTTAAAAATAATAATATTTCACTTTAGATTAGCTACAGACAAATGTCAAAAGATCTACATATTTGTAAATTTCATTTTTGCTAAGAACAAAATGTGTTTTTCAACTATATGCTTTAGCAGTTAACAGAAAAGTAATGATAATTAATGTTATTACATTTTATTCTAATAGCTAATAATAATGTGTTCAGCATGGTCATTCTTTTCTTCTTTTGTTCTCTTTCTAATAATAGTTATTGTGGATTGTCGATGCCTATACAGTATTCACAACACACAAAACCTAACAAAAAGTGTTAGGGTTTGTGTGTTGAATAATATAGAGAATCTACATCTAGAAAAATGTAACAGGCCAAAATACGTCAAAAGTCAAAACATATCAATTTTATGTCATTTGAATCGATTTGAATGAGATTTGAATAGCCGCACATAAAAGATTTACAGTAATTTGACACACTCAAATATATTATATGCATTCATTTTATCACATCAAACTCATGCTTCTACCTCAATAACTCTATTTCTCTTTGTCTATATTATTTTGCATACATTGTAAAAAACGATATTATGATAAAAGTGATATAACAAATTATAAAGTATAATATAAAAGATAACTTCATCAATTTCATAAACTTTTATAAACTCCTAAGTTCAGTTTTCAGTACCAGCCTCAGAACTGCATCTCACACTCTTTTTCTGCTTCTCTTCATTCTTCATGTATATATATACGAACAAGACTAATTATTTTTCATACCTTTTTAATGACATAAAAACAATAGGGTTTCAGATTTAATTTTCGAAACTCCATCAAACACTTCACACTGAAAATTATAAAGAAAAACATTGAATTATTATAAAATGGCTTTAATTGAATTTTAAATTAAGATAAATAAGAATTTAGACGAGGAGTAAATACCTGATAAATACCGGTCATATCACTATCAACGTCCCTGATTTGTAAAACACTTCTTAGCATTGGAGAGATACTGGAAGCCAGGGTCACGTTAAACTTATCATGGAAGTCTTGTTCATCATAAGCCAGTGTTTTGTTTATAGCCAGTAACTGATCTTCACTCTCATTATGAAATTTCCTCACCCAGCCTATTAACTGCAAAGTCATTTGCAAAAACATAAAATAAATAAATAGAAAACATCAATAACATATTTCTTGAATTGTGTTCAGATTCTAGAAATTAAATTCAAAGACTCTCCTCTACATGGGCCATGTATCACTTGTCCGGTGTATAAGGCGACTGATTTCTAGGCCTTTTGAAAATTAAACTAGGAAGAATTAGAATTAATTTCTTACACCCCATCAAACTACAGTTCACGTAGTTTATCATATATTTAATCCAGGTTGTAACTCCCTCGCATGTGCAGTACGTGGACAAAATACGAAGTGATGTCAAAAATCAGTTGTACACAATTTTTGTGATGACACATTTTTTCTGCAGATTTGATTTTTTTCTAAGTCAAAAAGATATTTTCTAAATTTGATTTTTCAGTATGTTGTACCCAAACAAGTTTTGTAAATCACTGCCAATTTACAGCTCTATTGGAGTTGTTGTTTAGCTTCTGGAAAAAATCCTACACAAAAAGCCAACATAAAAAAATTCCTTCATTTTTAAAAACATCGTAGACTGTGAACGAGTCCCAGGTTGTCCAACTTATTTTTGTAATTTTATATAGTATATGGACAGTAACCTAGAGTGGTTTATTCATTAACTTGATTTCATTAAATACGAAATTCAGGGCATTCAATTTTTTACTGCAAAAACACTACGAGCAAACGTAATTTCTATTTTAGACCAAAAATTCAATTGGCCAGAAAAATTGCAAAACAAATCCTACAGTGTTTCCCCTCATATGGCTTAAATAATCATTTCTTGTTGTCTTAATACAATTGAAAACATTTTGCAGATATGAGCCAGGATACACATACAAAGTCAAAACTCAAAACACTCTCCCAAAAAAGTTTTTACAAATGATTTTTGACATCGATCCTTATTTTCCCTATGTTCTAAAAATGCTAAGGAGTTGAAAGTTGAAATAAATGCAGGATACAGTAATTGAATGGTGTGTTTAACGAGTGCAAACAGTTGATTCAAAATTTGCCTTGTTTAATTTTCCGGAGGGCTGCAAGTCAGTCGCCTTATTTACCGGACAATTGATACATACTAAACTTTTAAACTTAAATGAATTTCAATATCAAAATATTTTGATGTACCCTAAAAATAATATTGAGAAAATTAACATTCTCAACCTCTATACAGAATTAGTAAATTTAAAATTTAATATGTTGTACATGTTCAAGTACACATGAATATCAACTTTCACCTGCATCTGGTGTGACGTGTTACGTTTTTTTTGCAAGTAATATTTTCCCCTCTGAAAGAAAATGAACCATAATATACCTTTGCTGAAACATGCTTCCAACTTCCAATTAACTGCAATATATATATATATTTATGTTATAACTGGAGGGGAATTGAAAAGTTTTGTAAAACAACAAGAAGATCACCAGAGTGTACTATATTATGCATATTTCATTTAAAATACACACACACGTAAGAATAAGAAAGATGTTAAAACAGAGGAGGACAGATGACGTATTCCATACAGTATATATATAGTCATTGTCTGTAGTCAGTTTATGCCAATTATAAAGTTCTCTACATTAGTCTATTGTATAGTCCAGGATTGTTAAAATTTTATGAGTGAAATAGAGTGTTATAATATATAGAGTGTTATAATATAGAGCAGGCCTTGCCTACAAGGAAGGACAAAGGCGTAGAAGTGTGTGTGAAGGTGGATGTAGGATGTAGAACATTTCAACAAATTTTTGCGCTTATAATACTTTTCACAGTACTCAAGTTTTTCAACACGACGACTTTGAAGCTTTGAAGTTTTCTCCACTCTGATGGAATAATTAATAAGGAAGCTTCAAACTAGTGAGTTGTAGGTCTAGTTTGCAAACGCTTTTGCGGATAATATCCACTCTCTAGTCTCTCCACACATAATAAAATGGAACAGCACAAGCAGCTTTCCCATTATGTATTCATCTTTTAACCACACACAGTATAAAGTATAAGTAAAGTCCATATTCGAAACTTCACAGTGCAGACTACTTCAGTCTTCTCAACTCTAAACTTTCTACCATACAATAATATTTTCTGGTGAGTGATTGTAGTGTATGGTATGTTTATGGATGTTAATCCTACAGAAATACTAGTTTTAGAAATATTTGGCGAATACTGAATTTATAGGCATGTTTCAAAGTCAATATTCATAAGTTCACAGACAAAAAAAATATTATGTTTTCTGTTCCCTACAACCTCAATCCGAAACAGAGAAATTCTGTAAAAAAAAAATATGTATAATAATTTGTAAAATTATGCCACTTGGAATGGAATTTTCAGCATCCTGCTTTTGAATTGTCTAGACTGTAGACATGCTCTACATAGTGCATAGTCCTCGGGCTATTTTAAATGCGAGATGTGAATACTACTGGATAAAATTCAATCAAGCTTTATGTACTGGAAAATTTATATTATTATGCTCTTCCAGTACAGAGTACAGTGTATAATATTATAGTACACGTCTGTATTATATATTATATGCAATATGCAAGGTTGCAAAAAGTATTATATTATTTATATATATTTTATATCATGCTCTTGTGATGTGCAAAATGCAAAGCATCATCCTTCTGTTTACTCATGAGTTTTGTTTCTTCTTCTTTGGAAATGTCATGGTCTTCATTTCCGTTCTGGATGCCCTTGACCGCATCTCATCGGTCCTCAAATTCTGAAGAATCCTTACGCAAAACCTACTTTTTTCTGTGTTTTTCTTTTTCTACAGTCTACTTTGAATCTCTACACTCTACATTCTACATACATAGGTTTTGACACGGTAAAAAAATTTGGGCTTCGTTTCCATATTCCATTCTTGTTTATTTACTCAAAGTATTTTACATTTTACATGTAGATTGTAGATTGCAGTTTGCAGTGTTTTCAAAAGTTGTAGGTATGACGGATAACATAATATTATTATTTTATATTTTATATTATTATAAAGTATCCAGTTTACTTTTACTTTTGAGTTTTGAGCTTTGAGCATGAATAAAGAATACAGAATACAGCAACTTCCAAATGTTTTATGTATTTCATATCTCATCATACGCGGTTTACAGTTTGTGAAAATTGAATATATACAGACACAAGTGAAAACAGGGTCAGAGCCACAGAACCAGGAACAAGGGCTAAAATCTGAAATTTGAAAACTGAAAACATACCTGAGCAAACCTTCAGGCCTGAAATCAGTCGGTTGGACTCAAGTCTCAACTCTCTACTCTCTACTCGTTGCAACTGAAGAGGAATGAAAGGAAGTGGAAGGCTCGTTATCTAACAAATTTTTTATAGATAGGATACATATGTACAATGCATCTGTGTGTATAGATTGTAGATTGTAGATACAATATTATACATTCCTTCTCATTCCACGTGTGCGTACGTATACATAATAAATACGTAATATCATCTTATACCTAGAACCTAGATACGTGTCGAGTGTCGAGGATTCTTGAAACTTGAAACTTTTCTCAGTCAGTTTAGTGTTTTGTTGTCGTTGTTTATACAGTGAAAAAATAAAGTTAAAGTTGAAGTTGGAGCAAAATATTTTTTTTCCACAGAAGTGCTAACGTTATTCTTTATTCAGTAATACTTTCAACTTCCAACTACGGATTTATTTGCTCTGCTCAGCTCAGCTCAGAACCAGAACCACAGTCAAAGTCAGAGTACGATTCAACTGAAGAGTACGATTCAGGATTAGAGCTAGAAGTGAGTAGTGAGTAGTCAGTGGATGTAATGTGTAACATACATAGTCATCCAAGCGAAAGAAAATGAAGAAAATGTTGTTGTTTATTGCCTTCTCCACTGTATACTCTAAACTGCATGCATGTAAATTGCGTATGTATATTATGTATATAAGATGAGTCTATAGTCTGAAGTCTGAAATTTGCAAGACATTGGACATAATGCATATTATACATATATGCATGTACTTGGTACTTCAAGTAATAAGAACGGCTAGGAATGGTTTTTTGCCCTATGGCTAATTGCAAAATGGAAATGAAAAGGAATCTGAATTTAAGTAAATTTGAACCTGAAAGTCACAAGGCCTTTTTACCTCTCCTTTTTTTTAATACCACTTGAAATTCTCATTCGATAGGTGAATAATTTGAAATTGGAATAAAATCCACCATCCATAATCCACCTGATTCATTAATCTTTTCAATTTTCAAAGTTCGAGGTTTGAGTATCGTGTTACACACATATTTGCTTATATGATATATATCACATAGAAGTATTTGTATTCATATTTTGTGTATGTTTTATAAAATAAAATTGCTTACCAGTTGTGGATTAGGATGTTGATGTTTCTCTCGAATGTGGACATCACAGATAATTTCTACATCCCCGAATAATTTCGGGCAAGATGAGATATGGGCATGCCTAGAAGTTGAAAAGATATGAAAAGTGAAAAGCACATATGTTTTTTTGTCCATAATATTGTACTGTTTGTCATGTATTAGAATATCATTGTGTTGATGGAGTTTGCTTACACTTTGCTGACGACTCCACTGTTGATTCCATTTCTTGTGATGGAAATTGCTCCATTATTTTCATTCTGATTCAAGGTACGATTAATTGTATTGGAGTGGCTGAGTCTGTCTTTTTCAAAGGCATTTGGTGTTTTCCTCTTCTTTGCTCGATCAAAGGAAAATCCTGGAGTAGGTTGAGGCTGAGCTTGAGCTTGACTTTGACTTTGACTTTCGTGGATCTCAATTTTGAGTTTTGTACTATTGGTTGTTGCTGATGATTTATTCAGGCTGTGAGTGTGAAGATGCAGTTTATGACCATTGGCTGTGGTAGTAGTGGTAGTTTTATTAAAGTAATGTGATTGCTGGGTCTGTCTCCTCCATGCGTTTGGACTCTTGACACGTTGCACATAAATCATCATTTGGTTGTGCGGGGGATTTGATATTGATTGCGAGTTACTTGCGTGTTGAAGGAATGGAGCTGCGGATGGAACCGAAACTGGAACTGGAACTGGAGCGGATGTTGCAGACAAATTGAACGTGGTTGGTGTAAATAAGTTGGAATTTTCCACGCTGACACCTTTTCTACCTCCATTCCCCGTGTTTGCTGTCGTAGTAGTAGCAGGAGTTCTAGGTGTACTCAGAATCGGAATGGTAGTTACCGTCGTTCTGAATGGAATGGAGGAAATTGACACTACTTTCTTGCTGTCAAATGTGGTTGATGATGATGATGAGGATGAGGAGAAGGAACCGGAGGATGTCGGATAGGGTGCAGGCGTAACGGATATGATGGTAAATGGCCTTTTCGTGTAATTATTATTGCTACCAGCATTATCATTGGTATTGGTGTTGTCATTGGCATTGGTGTTGGTATTGATATTGAGTGAGGGAGAAGTTGTCTTGATGTCGGCTAAAAAGGTAGTGCCCTTATTTGTTGTGATGGGAATTCTTCCCGGAGTAAAATTGATCGGAGTTGTCGTCTTCTTCCCAAACACGGAATATGAGGGCAGATTGAATGTAGTTTCTTTTGATTCCGATGAGGTTCCTGAGGTTGTCGTTCTATCATCATCATAACTACCACCACCACCACCATTGTTTTTATTAGTGTTACGAAAGCCATTGTCATTTCCATTCTTTTGAGGATAATTGCTAAAATTATAGTTTATTTTTGAGGTAGAAGACGGTGGCGACGAAGATGAAGATGACGAAGGGGAGAAGGAGGATGAGCTTGATAGATTTGGTCTATTGTCCTTGGAATTGGGTGTATTCAATTTCACAACATTGGGATCCGTGTGTGCTATACCTGGAATTTATTCATTCATTATTCATAAACCATTATTAGTTATTAGTTTTTTTCAAGTTTACTCACAAATGACAAAAAATAGTTAATCAGTATGCTCATTTTAATGACATGTTTTTCTCCCAAAAGACATGTTATTATGCTTTTTCTGTAATAATTATAAAGGATGGGGCATAAAAAGCATAAGAGTATCGAAAATACTAACGTGCCCAAATAATTATGTGCAAGCAATATAAAAAAACTACTATAATATTGTATATTGTATATCATACTACTGACTACTGACAATACTCGCCATTGAAAATTGCATAAAATAGAATAAAAGCAAATCGATTCAGCATTGTAAATTGTAAACTGTAATCTACATAATATATGTACATGAATGATAGAGAGAGACTACTGCAAATTGATATTGATGGCGGAAATGTGCACAGCAAGTAAATAGTGAGTAGTAAATATGTAATAAAATAGCAAAAGGCGGTAGCGGTAGTAGCCCAGAAAACAGAAGACACGCACGACGAGCAAGTGATTTTGTATTTTGCAGGACGTTCAACGTCAACATCAAAGTTCAAATCCCAATGAAATGGAAAATTGAAAATAATTAAACTTTACAACTAACAACGTTTGCCCACTAATTGCATAATATAATCTCTCTCTACTTCAATTCTGTTGTGTTTGTTTTTGTATTGTCATCAGAAGTGACATTGAATTTTGGTACAGGAACAGAAAAACTGTGTTCGATCTACACACTACATACCATATGTAATCATCAGCTATACAGTTTGTAGTCTACAGTCTACAGAGCGGAGAACAGAGAACACATCAATTATTTACGTGGGACAAAAATTAAATGAGAAATTGACAAAAATTCTTCATTATCATGACCATTCCATTCTTTTGTACTCCACAATTCCACTATACATAATATATTATATTTTTTTGTATTGTATTGTATATAATTTTATGTATTATCCATTATATCCTGACATTGACAATGGTCGTTGGTCGTGGTCGTGGTTGTAAATAAGTCACAATCACAATCACAATACAAAATACAAATACCTGTAAAATACAGTAGTATAGAGTATAGAGTATAGATAATAGATAGGGATATTCTTTTTTCCTCTCTCTCTTTCTTTTTCTTTTTCTTTCAACGTTCAAAGCGTCATGCTCTATACACCTTTCCTTCGCCTTTCTGGAATCACATAATATATATAATATAATATTTGTATTTTTATTTTGCAGTTGTGTTTACATTGGGTGTGTGTAAATTGTCCACATCCATGTCCATGTCCATATAATATGACATTATTTTCCTACATTATTTATGTGTGGAAAAAATTCCAATTAGAATTGTGAATCATGTACATAAAAAGAAGACGGAATCGACAGAGGCAGAGTGAGTGAGGGAGTCATGGATTAACAAAGGCATACACAAGACACAAGTCGCGAATTTTGGAACCATTTAATTGGGATTTTATGGAATTTGAGCACTTACCATTTAACGATTTAAACTGTGTACTGTCTAGAGTCTAGAGAAAAGAATAGGTTTGATAAACGGTCGACGAAATAAATGTCTCTCTTTTTTATCCATTGTGATCATGATGATGACTTACTTTTGTCTCTTTCTATTTCCTTGTACTCATGAATTTAATGATGATATAATATTACGTGGTGTATACATACATACTACAAACACAGTAAAGTAATCTTCTTTGGAATGCTGGATGTTGGATAATCATACTTATCTTGTGTTTGGATTTATTATTTATTATTGTCATATAATATGACGAGAGAAAAAAAATTATTTTTCTTCTCTGATTTTAAGATTGAAAAGTGCTGGCGAACAGTACAAAACAAAAATACAGTGTACATCTTTTGTCACTGGTTATATTAAACAGTAAATACAACTACTTCAGTATGGGCCAGGCACTTTTTTCTTATCGTTATTATTTTTATGCTGCACATTATTATAATTTATAATCATACGTTGCATTTTTCATTCATTTTTTTGCATTGTAAAGTGTGTACAATTTTTAAAAGACATAGTGTTCCGTATTCACTGTTCAATGTATTATCTGTAAAGGTAGAGAACTCATTTATTGTTTCAGCTTGTACTACATTATATAATATGAATTATAAATAGACACTAAACATTAGCACAATGTTCGCTAAATGAATGAATGAATGAAATGTATAATAATAATATGTCACATTCTCCTTTTTCTTGTACAATTTTCTTCTGTGGGGTGAGAATCTTTTGAGATAATATATCTCAGATCTCAATTTTTTTCTCAAAGCCTTTTTTTGAGAGTCACAAAGTATTTAGAGTAACTTGACTTGTTCTGTAACTCCTGTGTCCTTCTTCTGTTTTATGTTGTCACTTCCTTGTGACTTGTAAGAATAATAAAACCATAATACAAATACATAATATAGTGAACAAGCGACAAAATTTTCAGTTGTCAGTAGGTCGTCGTTCGTCGCTCTTTGTCAAAAAAATGTAAAGGAAAAAATATTATACTCATTATAACAATAATAATTCTCTGGATTCTAAAAAACTATATATAAAGATAATTCATCCTTTTACGAACAAAGAAGCAACAAAATGTTGAATGCTGAAAAAATATTTGTATAATGAAGGGACGAGCACAGTACATAATAATAATATATTATATATTACACATGTATTATGTATTATGCAGCGTGTATTAGTATCTCTCTACCCCGTAATTATATTACATATTATTATGATAAACTTTTTCTAGCGTCTTGGGTCTTGAGGCTCATTTTTACTCTTTTTTCACTTTTGCTTTGAGTCTCAGTTGACAATCAAAGTCTAAATTTTTCTGCATGTTCAAGAAAATCAAGAACCAAGACGGAAAAAATTATGGACTGCCACAATCTATTTCATATTTTTATTCTTTCTATCTATTATACAAGTGTACTGCATTATATAAATGGATACCTTATATGGTGTGAGTTGTATATACATATACATATGTATATATGTATCAAAATGTTGTACACCGGACGTAGAGCTTTCATTAAATCGTGTAGTCAGTAGTCAGTAGTCACATATCCACAAATAGAATAGAAAGACGAAGACTGAGGGAATCTAGAATCTAGACTGTACTTTGTACATGTATTAATGTGTCTACAACTAATCAAAGTTTTGAGAATGGGTAAAACACATAATATTATAAAATTCCTCCATAATTACTCCGAACAATGTATTTTTTCTTCCAGTACTCTCATTACTCGTTACGCGGACATCGCACATAACAATTAAGTACATTAGTTTGTGGTATGGAAATATAGTACTTAAATCTTCTGATGTAATCTCTGTGGATTCGGGATGGAATGAAAAGTGAATGCTTCATATTTTATTCGTATTTGGTACTATGTACAATGTACACAAATCCCAAATCTGAAATCTAAAGATGTCTACAGTCTGCAATCTACTACTTAACCTTTTTTTTTGTACTTTCAGCATTATCAGCATCTAAACATCTGTCTATTTATGCAATACTACAAAGTGTAGAGCATAATATTATACATTATACCATTTCCCCTTTTTAATTTAACAAAGGAGAAATTTCCTGTCCAGAATCCAGAATCAAGCATCAACGCCATCACTGTCCAGAAAATTCAGTGATCAAGATAAACTGGGTATTCTAAATTATTAAGATTGCCCAAGAAATAAGAAGTGGAGTATATTTGATATTACACTATGTAACTATTTGAATGATACCATACTTTAGATCAAAGATGTGTGAAGCATCTCTGGAAGAGTAATAAATAATAAAACTCCACACAAGTTTTTTAAGCACGTCTTCAAGCGTCTATACAATCTACATTTACAAAGTTCAAAGCTGTAAGTACATACATATAAAAACACTAAACACTGATTATCTAGTCTAATGATAACAATATAGTAATTATTTCATCCTGCTACATTTTTAAACAAAAAACCTTTTTCCATAATGCTTTCCAGTTTTATATGTATGAGAGCCATAATAAAAAGCATATCTTACATCTTTTACTCGTACGTATCTTTATGTATTGTGTATTGTGTATATACCTAGCTATTCACAATTTGCAATGCTGCAAATTAGTACTGGATACAAATTGCAAAACGATATTGTACTCTGACTTTGCATGTATAATGTATTATGCAACAAAAGTTGTTTCTATCTTTGTTTTTGCCGACTTCCGATACGATGCTCACTTGTAAAAAAATTCATTTTAATTATTAGTCTACAGGTTTTACTTATTTATATTGTTGTATTTAGCTTGTAACTTGCCTGTTGCTCGTTGTTGTATATAATATCTACGAATAGAATAGAGAGGATACGTTTCAGACGTGAGTATAGACTCAGATTCTATTTTTTTTGTGAAAAATAACTTGAGCTTACTTAATAAAAGAAGAAAAACCCTTTCAAGGTATTCTTATATGTACAATAATATTCATTATCATTATTATTATTATGTGTGATATAACACAAAATACAAATGCGTATTTATTTCAGCCAACTCCAATTGTACTACTATGTACAATGTACATATCTTTCACTGCTATTTTTTATGGCAGTTGTGATAATCATCTTGGATTTGGTTTCTAGTTTTTGGTTGTATATGGCATATTATTGTGTTTTAACCTAGGCTTTAAGTCATAAGTTTTAAGTTTTATGTATGCATGTGTAATGAATACGTTTAATATGACTTTTAATCAGAAGGCTGAAACTAAGATCTTGACAAAAAAAGGAATAATACCAAGAAGCTACGGAGCACAGTACATGTAACATGTATTTTGTGAGTTGGACAAAAATATAAGTACGTTCGTAACAACGCTTTCCGCTTGTGGTCAAAACGTCTCTACATTATTTTGCATATAAGTACATAACAAATAACAATATGTATATTGTATGCAAATCCACATTTAAAAATTAAGCTAGTCCTTAAATACACGTACTATTTTTACATTCACATCCAAAAACAAACGTATAAATGATGATAACTTGTGATTATTTCATAAAAAAGGGGAAATGTGTGAGTGTGTCATTTAATAAAGTAGACAACACAAAACACAAAGGTATGTAGCGAAAATGCAAATGAATGCAGCTTCAAAGGAAAAAGTACATATTTTAAGTGCACATTTAAAATTTCCTTTACTGACCAGAATGGAGAATATAACGACAAAGTAATGGAATGTATTTATGCCTACTTATTTTTATGAACATCCGGAATCCGGGAATTCTCTCGTCCATAAACTAATTGTCCTAATGGAGGTCGAAGGGTCAATAATCAGTATACACACACATAAATGTGAGACATTTATCTTAGAAATTTCCACTGTATGTACAGTATAGTAAAGATTCTTACTAAAAAAACCTTTGATTCTCAAGTTCTCAAGTCAGAAATCCGTAAGCTCGTCCAAAAAATCCCTCCATTTTCAACTACTTTTATAAATTACAACTAAATTACAAGTAATCAAAAGATTCAGGACTGAAAATTGAAATAGAAACACTAATATTTAAATGAGTTTGTGTGTAGTGTGTAGTGTTCATTATGTCATCTCAATGAGAAAAGTTGCCTATTGCCTATAGTACACCAGTTATATTGCATAGTAAATAAGATTCGTCCTTGTCCTTGCATCTACACTCAACTCTATACTCTACTCACTTTTGCTTCATGCTTTTGAATATAATATTAAATGCATCCGCTCATCTTACGTCAAGATTAAAAAAATTAAAAAAATTGATGCAATTAATTCATTTTCCGGACAGCTTCTTACTATTTACTATTTACTCGTGTTTTGTGTGTCGCATACGTGTACATTTTGCATTGCACTTGCAAAGCCATTCTCAACTACCTATATAGCAGACTAGGTACATATTATAATGATAAGCAGTGGACTGAGTCATTTTGGTCCATGAATTGCTAAGTCGCATGTAAGGAGACAGGTTAAAACAAAATATCAAAATGTTGATGATTTTTATTATTTTTGCTATAGACAAAAAGCATCTAATCAAAAATCGAATGACAAAAGTCAAATAGCAAAGAAAGCAACAGAAAATAAGCATTTTGAATCAATTGAAAGCCAAAAGCAAACAGTAACAAAAGAGACCAAACAGCATAATATTTTCATGGTATCAATAATAGTAATTATAGTATTAAATTGATACATATTATGTATGGCAAGGAACATCTTCAACCATCATTAACATTTTTGATGGTTGACATGTGTGCCATTTTCCATCCCTGCTTCCCATACAACTGTACCATTCTAAGTTAAAAATACAAAATACTACTGGATATTGGATTAAGTGTGAGAAATACAATTAAAAAAAAAATTAAAAATAGCAGTAAAAAAGGAGACAAAATGATGATTATAATATTGATAAATATCCGTACCTACTTTTTCATGCGTCATTGCTGTGCACTTTTACATTTGTGTGTGTGAGGAAGGGGATATGCAAATAGCTTGTGAAATGGCGGTGCGTAAGTACTTCTTCATCTAAGTCTCTATTAAGGTTTATGGTATTTGATAAATTATTGGTGATTTGTGATTTTATCCTCTTCTCTTAGGAATGAATGACTGTACAGGGAAGAGTGAAGAGTGAGTAGTGCTCAAAGTGGTCAAGTTTGGTCCGTTTTACAAAACAGTTTACAGAGTGCTGTAGAGTGTGCATCAGGCAATAAAATATTATACATTATACATATTACATATTAGATATATCTCAAGAACAAGAATAAGAACACGAGAATTCTTTTCATAAATACTTACATATGTGCACAAGAAAAAGAGCGTGGGAGGAGGAAATAGGAAAAGAAGAAGAAGATAAAGAAACGGTGACGAGACGGAAAAGTAGAACAAAAGTGCAGAGGGCACAAAAATTTTTACGAAAAGGGAAAATAAACATACAAGTACATAATATACTAAAATCATAAGAATACATAAAATACATTATGACTACGACTTACGAGTATCTTTTTATCATTATTTACGATTTACAAAATGATTCATGCGTCATATTTCATTTTTCATGTGCAGGTATTTTATTTTATGGACTATGTTCTAAATTGTGGATTGTGGATGGTGAAAAAGGATCAGAGAAAAGAGAAAGATGAAAGGAAAGGAATTATTATTTATTTTGTATCTACGTATAATATGTAATATACTTTAATTTCAAAGGATGTCAAAGGGCATTTTATGGTACAAAATATGATCTATTATACATGTTATAAGTTATAAAAAGCTAAGTAACTTTATGCAAAGAATTTATATGGCTTTACCTTGAAGTTGAAAGGGAACGACAGGTACAAAGCCTGTTACAGTTGTTGCTGTGGTCGGAGTAGTTGTTGAAATTGAATTTGATGTTGATATTGATGTTGTAGAATTATTGTTACCATTAATACCGAATTTATCATTCGGTTCATTCGTGGTAGTTGAAATATTATTATTTTCATCTTCATCATCTTCATTATGTTCCTCTTCTTCCTCTCCCTCTTCATCATTCACTTCCTTACTTGAATCTGGTTTCGGAGGGCTGAGCCCTACAACATTTACACCTCCATTTTCAACAGCCCCTACACCATAAAGTCGACGTCTCGCAGCCTCCTCCAGTTTCTTCTTCTCCTTTTCCAGGGTTTCAAGAGCTATCTTGGTGTGGAAGGTGAGGAATTCCTCATGATTTAAGAAAGCTTTTCGATCTGGACCGTCGATAACAACTGGACCATCCGGGATTCCTAAATTGACTTCTTTATTATTATTCCGACCAAATTTAGAATTGGGATCAAAAAGATGGATCCTGGGTGGAGGATCCTCCTCATCCTCATCACGATCACGTGATCTTGGAGGAAGTTTGGCTTCGGGTAGATAACGAAAGTTGGGATTATTAGCACGATTTACATTAGGATTATTTAGACCATCAGCTGCATAGTCAATTGCTGAAGGGCGTATTAAATTCTCCTCTCTTGAGGACAGAGGAGGAAGTTCATTATGATAATATTTATTTCCAAAACCAAAGACACGACGTTCTTCATCCTCAAAAAATATTCTTGGTCTTCGATCCCGATCACGATCCCGGTCTCGGAAAAAGTTGGGAAGTTCTCGATTATAACTGTGATAGCCAACTGCTGCTCTATCTCTAAATTGTCTCTCAAAGGTATTTTCAAGACGGCGAGTGCCTGGACGAAGGATGGGAACTATGAAATCTCGATCACGATTTCGATCCAGATTTCGATCTTGATCTCTATCTCTATCTCGATCATCAACACCATCATCTGGTAGAGGTGGATCACGTGGATGAACTAGAGGAAAATCACCCCTTCCATTATAATAATAATCTCTATAACTTTCCGTCTGTCGCTCTCGTCGATCATCTTCAAATCGGATTTTTCTTCCAGTTCTCAAATCCTCGTCTGGAAAGAGGGAATAAACTCCATTTTCTGGGAATGTCATTATACTTTGACTGAGTAAGGGAAGGGACATTGTAATTAAAATGTGTAGACTTGAAAATACTGGCATTTTCATACAGTTCCTTAGTTTCAACTTCATGACTATGTGTGTTTAAAAATATTAAATATTTTTATTATATTATCACTTTTTACTCCAAACTCTTAATTATTATTGATTCTTGATTATTGAATTGAGCAAAAATTCCTTTTAAAAAGTGAACATGCTCATTTCATACACGTTAGGATTTAGGATATGCAAATATTTTTTTGTGGTTCATTCACAATTTACAATTCATGTCACATAAACAAAAAGCATAAAGGGGAGGACATAAAAGAGAAAATGGGACTAGAAACTAGAAATAGAATGCAAACGTGTTTTATCATCCTTTTCTGATGGGCATGCAAGTGGAAAATGAATTCAATTCAACTGACTCGGCCATAGTATAGTCCGTATTCCGTATAATATAATATATATATAATATTCACATTAACAAAGAGTTTGAACTTTTACACGGGGGAGAATGAGACGGAGACGGGAAAGAATTCATAATTCATACAACATACAACAAAACAACAATAACAGAGTCGACAGTCGGAAATCACTTTGTTCAAAATCCTTTCTTCCTCTTTGTTGTTGTCTTCTTCTATGATTATACACTTTAACTTTTACTTTCGGTGAGAGACACTGGATCGATCGATTAATCGATTTGTCCACATTTTTAATTTGATAGATCGCACAATGTCACACACACACATACATGGACTATATTTTATATGTTATGCATGTTACGTTATCATTTATTATACACGGCTTCTCTTGGAATAGTTCCGTCTCTGGCGGTGCACAATGAACGAAAGAATATTGATTGCTTATTTCTTATTTCAAAAGTCCAACAGCAAAGCTAAATTTCTTGATACAAAATGTAAACGGACTTGAAACTTGAAAGTTTTGGCACAAAATTTAATTATAATGTTTTTTATAATTATATTTATGTTGATTGTAAAAAATATGTAAAACTAATAATTAAAAAGTGATCACAGTTTAACATTTTTACTAATTATTATTGTGAATTATGACTGTTTTATAAAAAAAGGTTCTGAAAAAAAGATGTTTACATTTTACATGCGTTTTTCTTTCATAGTATAAAATAAGTTTTATATCTTGCAGAATGTAGACAATTCAATTAGAGATAATTTTATTATTGTTTTTATCACAGTGTTGTAAAGTTAAATTTTGCCCTTGAGATAAAAACTAGGAACAAGAAAATCCCTGTTTACTGTATAATATATAATATAAGGTAAAATACGTCAGATAGATAAATACAATCACAAATTTTGATCAGAATCCCAAGTTCCAAGACGCCATCAGACAATAATATTTGAAGTTTGATTTTTGTTCTAAGCGTGATAAATCTCTTGGTTGGTTTATGATTATGGTTATTTTGTTATTTAGTTATGTGCTTATTGTGTAGTTTAGAGTTTAAGACGTTGAGGCATTGTAAGTTGTAAATAACGTAGAGCTGTGTGGACTACGGACAGTCAGTGGTCGGTATCAACTATCAAGCATCAAGTTGAGTTGAGTCAAGTCAAGTTGAGAGTTGAGAGTTACAACAAAGGAATGAGCGAGTCGCTGATTTTTCTGATAAAAGTGTATAATATATAATGTATTATTACGATATTATGATATTATACAATAGAATATAGTAGAATTGTTAAAATACTAAATAAGTTCCACTGCCACTACAAACTACAAACTATACACTCTGTACTGATGACTGAACTGCGTGGACTGCGTCTGCTATTATGAATGTAGAATGTAGATGACGAATGATGATTTAGTTGATGTAGTCAAATGATATGATAGAACAACATGACAATCAACACTCAACACTGAAACTGAATTGAAATTTGAAATGGCACTTCAATCCAAATCCAAATCCAAGCTCAAGACTCAAAGACTCAAGACTGACGGCAGCTAACAAAAGACTAACAATAGAAAATATAATGGAATAGCGACAACAGAGAGAAGAGAACCAACGTCAGCACTACAATTCAACTCAAAGTGCAACAAAGATCATAATCAACAGACACAACTTTCAGTTTCAGTTTCAGCGTGCCAGTAACACACTACACTGTATACTATACATAATACAGCACGCGCT
This sequence comes from Sminthurinus aureus, assembly GCA_034698265.1. Classification (NCBI taxonomy): domain Eukaryota; kingdom Metazoa; phylum Arthropoda; class Collembola; order Symphypleona; family Katiannidae; genus Sminthurinus; species Sminthurinus aureus. Next base: position 39,852 of record JAQGBH010000134.1, read on the forward strand.
TATACAACTTGGTCTTTGTCGTCGTCTTCCTTTTCTTCTTCTTCCCTCAACAAAAATGCTGAAGGTGTAAAAAAAGGGCAGGGGGTGAAATGCATTCACTATTCACATGGTACAATGTAAAATGTAAAACATGTAGCACACAACACACACAGCATATCTCATTTCATATTTGTCAAAAAAATCCCTTTGCCATTTGCGGAAACACCAAACGTTGAAATCGTTCAAAGGTTTCTTGAATATGTTTTGAATCATCATTAATTTTCACTCTCCATTTCAGTACTACTGATACACATTACGAGTGATACACCTCAATGCTCAATCTAGAGTTTGTTGACTGTTGACCACTGACCACTGACTGTACATATGTTGTTGTTGTGTGTACAGATTTCAAGAATTCATCTGCTTCAAATAGTATAAGGAAAGGGATAATATATTTGTATGTATGCGGAATGTGCGTCATATGTGGTCATATGAAACATTAAAATGCATCATCTCCGTAATTTTGGAGATATTAACCAGTGTGGGGGGCTGTGGGCGAGTAAAGGTAAAGGAAAGGCCTGTAACTCTTAAAGGTAAAAAAGTAAAATCTGTATGAGATCCGGTTTCAATACACAATAAACAAGACACAAGATCCACATGATATTTTAAGTTTTAATACGTCAAATATAAACTGTCTGTATTTTGTATCATATGTTCTTTAGCCTTGTTTAATTGTATTTTTTGTAATAATTATTATTGTCGTTTGTCACTTGCAAGTTGCAAGTGTATTATTTGAATTTGAATTCCACTGTTTACTTGGCCTAGTGAAGAAAATGTAAAAGTCGTGCGTTTACAAAAGTTACCAGTTACCAGACAGCCGTAATCAGACTCAATTCTTAGATGAGAGCTTTGTACTTTACTGTGTACTTTTTGTACATGTTTTTGCAATGACAGTGTTTTAGATTTTTTTAGCATGTTATATCTTATATAATATCCTATCTAACACATGTGATATACAATATATTATAAGGTATAAATAAATTGATATTATTTGGAAGTGTTCATTACAACACATGTGTACAACATTTCACCTTCCCCTATAATTTAAAATGTATAATAGAGGGAATTAAACTGTTTTATTTCTAGTTTCTAGTGCGTTCGACATTCATGGCATTTAATAATAATAACAATAATATTCAACCTGTTGACTCTTGTTTTTATTTATTTATTATGAAATTTTCGTTGACGGTCTAAACGGTAAACATTGAACAGTTTAAAATGGCAGGATAATTATTACACTTTATTAACGTGTTTAGGAGCATTCAGTGAGACTGCCTCCATTTTCCGTGCATGAGTACGGTGTTACATGTTACATGAATATAATGAATACATTATAAATTATACATATTATTATATTTATGATTTATGATTAATTGTGATATTTACACGAACAGCAGGTTCAAAAACAAGGTCTACACATTTTTCTAAGGTGTTAAATGTAAAACATTTAAATAAATTATTTAAGAAAGACCTTTATTGTATTTGATCATTGTTTTAAGTTTTGATTGAAACTTTTGATATGTAAGCGTAAGATGAGCAGTGACAAAATCATCATGTATTTAACTCATGAAGCAAAACTACTGCTATTTACTATTACATAAGAATGTGCAATCAAAGTTGATTTTATCAAGAATCAAGAACAAACATATTATATAAAATACTAGAAAAAATAGGTGAATAAGAGAACGCGATGTAAAAAGATAGTGTAATAATAAATAATAAATAATAATTTTCTTACAGAGTAATATGTATTATAATATGTAGTAGCATATAACTTTATCTAAAAAGTACAAATCATACAACATAAAACATACAGCAGAAAAAAAGCAAGTGTGGTGCATGTATGAAAATCGTCCAACCGTTTCAGAACAGAGTGCAGAGTGCAAGGAATAGGTAAAATAGGTAAACTTGAGCAAAAGCAAAAACAGTAACAAATTATTATAGCATCGAGCATCGCATGTGGCGAGTGGCGAGAGTGACCTTCTACGGCCTCGCTATATGTATATTGCGTATAGATAAGAGTACAAAACACAAGTAATTTCAATTGGATCACTGACTATTTATTTATTTACTCATTATTCCCATTATTGGGATTACAGTGCAGAGTGCAGAGTGCATAGTCCGGTGAGTGCAAATATATTAAGAACTACAGAATACCTACTAATATAAAGTATCCTCTCTGTACCCCATATTCAATGTTACAAATTGAATGAAACATAATACACAGTGTATATTACATCCCACAGCTTCGCTCAAATGAATAGACAACAAATACATGGACAAGGCCCAAAGACGGACAGAACTGCAACACATATCTGATATAATACCAACTTACATGAACAGAAAACAGAAATACTAGTATTATTAATTGTTATTGTTTTCTGATGCCCAAAAGTTACAAAACATTTTAGGCTTAAGGCTTTGAGCTTTGACTTGTTTGATATTTGAGTGAACTCAAACGTCAAACGCCAAAACATAATGCAAGTGGTACACAGTACACAGTACACAATACACATTTACAACAAACTGTATGCATTATCACTCCGATCAAAAAGTAATAGCAATGTAATCACATTTGTAAATACAAATACTTATACTATACAAATAATAATTAGTAGTGTACCATGCTGTGCACTAAATGCTCCTTTTTCTCAGATTCATGTTGCAGTTTGCAACAAAAACCTGCAGTCTACAGAATACAAAATTGCAACAAAATCACACGCGTGCTATTCATTATTGACAAATCATTTTACAATTTACAATAGTCAAAAGTAGCTATTAGCTATGTAAAACAATATGAAAAAGGAGTTAATGAAATTTTACTTTGTCCTTTTACAAAAGGCTTGTATTTTATATTATCTACTATCTAGTTATGAGAATCAAGAATCAAAAAAGAGCTTATGAATTTGTGTCTTCTATCTTTTTCACTTTTCACTTTCTGTATTTAAACAGGACTCATTTTATTACGCATTTTACTCCATTTCGTGCATAGTGGACAGATGACTACTTTTAAATTTCTGTGAATATAATATTCTGTGAATTTTAATGTAGGATAAATGATAAAGCGTATGGTATAACAGAGCTTGTCATAATATAAAACATAAAAGTACATAGACAAGTCATGCTATTGAACGGCTGTGCGTAGTGCGTGTCGCATATCGCATAATAATTTTCATTTAATATCGCTAGTACATGATGTATTCATCTTTTTTTACGCTCTCCTTCATCCTCGCCTTCTCTTTCTGCAGTTCAAGAAAAAATGTGACAGGTGTGATGAATTTGAGACATTTTTAATTCTTAAGGAATAATAACTATTTGTACACCCCATCATTTAGCATTGCTTTTGTGACTAATCTGAATTCTGGATTGTGGATGAAAAGAATTTAAAATTTATTCTACAGGGATCCAAGTTACTTTTCTATTTTCCACCCAGTTGAAAAATTGATTTGAAATAAAAATAAATAATGAAGCTAGTTTATGATAAGAAAAAGCAATCAAATAGGTAATGTATTATTGAGTCGTTTCATGCTGAAAAAGTTAAAATAAAATGTTTTTGCTTTTTAATTTATTTGGCATTTAATAGTATATATATTTTATATATTTCTCTACTGCGTTTTTTATTCCTCGTTCATCAAAAACCAAATAGAAATATATCAGCAGTCACTTGGACTTAAAATAATCAAATAGAAATATCAAATACCAAGCATCAAACAACAAAACAAAGTGTAAATCAAAAGGACTGATAAATTATTCATCAGTTTAACTTTTTTTCTCAACGCCGTCTTTGCGCTCCTATTTTTAGTTTCTCGTTTCTATTAAATGCTCATGTGTGTTTCACATTCAGTATTCAGTACATAATACATAAACATGTACAAAAAACATAAAACACAAAATGCACAATAGTCCATCTCTTCTCCATAAAACAGACGGCATATCATCAATGGTTTTGAATCCTAACTTGTGAAATCTGAATTATTAAAATTTGGCCCAGTTCTTTCTAAATTCAAAAATTCCAAAATATTCAACGCTAAAGAACAAAATCTCAAAAGGCTTTTCTCTACAAGCCATAAGCCGTAAGCCGCACATATCCGACATCCGACATTCCCATTGTCTTGTATTTTTATTGTCATTTCGGTGTCGTTTTTTATCTGAATTCTGGATTCTGAATTCTGACTGCGTTCACTGTTTACTGTTTACCGTCTGCTGTTGGAAATGTGTGAATTTTGAGTCCTCTTCATTCTTCATGAATATTATAAATTATAGATAGTTGACAGAAAAATTCTACTCCGTCTCCAGTCCACAGTCACTTTGTATTTTATGTACACTTTGTACGTTGTACTACATTTTCATATTTATATTCATATTCATATTCATTTTCATATTTCAGTAAAACATAAAAAAACAAACGTTGAATATAAAAGTCCAAAAATTGGTAAGAGAAAGGAGAAGAAGCGGACCAAGGACGAACTGTCAACGGTATACTTAGAATTCTGTTAGAATTGGAATGGAATGGAACAGAAGAGAAAAAGAAGTACAAAGTACAAAATATACAAAAGAAGGGAAGTTACAGTACAATATAAAATGTAATATAATACAATATACAACACAATACAGAATACAAAATATAGAATAGAAGCCAAACATATAAAAAATATGGGATTCAGAATTCAGAACATGATAATATTTACACGGTACTTTTTTATTATGCATACTCAATTCACAATTCACGCTCAACACTCAACACTAAACTCGCAATTTACACTCTCAATTCTCCATTCTTTCCCAGTCTGGAGTCTAGAGTCTAGAATCTGGAAGCATCACAGAAAATATTTACAATACGCCGATATACTAAATATATACTATGTCAAATACGTTGTACATTGTACGTACTTGATACAAGAAAATGCAGAGTAAAAGTTAAACAAGTTTGTGAGAGTATGAAAAATGCATATGCAGCCGCTCACTTTTATTCATAAGTACAGAAGAAAGCAGAGCACAGAATACAGAGATGGAAGACGCAGGGATACGTTTTAGGTTTTATGCCTCTTCGTGTAAAATATGTCGGGAGTTGAACACAGACTAAAGACTAGAGAATACAAAATAGAAGGAAGAGAAAAGATGTTTGTAGGAAGCAAGAAAATGGGGAAAATTCATATAGAAAATGAAGCATACCAACAACCAACAACTAACACCAACACCAGCAACAAGCATCTAGCATCTATTATACAACAGGAAGCATAAAGCATACAGGAACAGCAAGAGCAAGAATAGTCAAAGTCAAAAAGCTAAAGCATATTCAACATTTTCACATTTCCTCCACTATTTTTTGATAATAGTCCTTTCATACTTTTCCATTTCACATGGACAACTTTCCTCACTTTCTTCCCATTCATGATTCACCAGTCCCCATTCCCCATTCCTGCATCGTGTACTCGTACTCGTACTTGTACTATCTCTCAAACCAACGCCAAGCCAAGCTATGGCAAACCAAAAACCACAACCAAAGCTGAGCACTGAGCACACAGAGAACAGTACATTACATTACATTACATTACAACACAGAGAGGAGAGGAAAACGGAAAGAAAAAGGAATGACAAACAAAGTTTGAAAAGAAAACTTGAAGAGGGATGCAAAGGAAAGAAAGAAAGGCAGAAAGTTGGTTGAAAACTGTAAAAAAACCTTCACTATCGATGTTTTATACATTGTACATTTATACAGCAGCATACGCAGTGTGTGGAAAAGTGGGGCCACTAGATTTCTTCCCTTTTCACTGGTACTGGGATCTGAATGATCATGTTAAAACCAACCGCAATATATTATGTAATACATGTATGTGGAGGACGAAGAGACATTTCATGTACACTGTTCACTGTACACTGTACACTGTACACTCCACTTACTTAGGTAATATGTAATATGTATGGAGAAAAAAGATGGTCTAAAAAGTTGTCCTCTTCTTTTGCCCCACTTGCACTTTTCCATCAAAAAATTCAACATCCAACCGCCAACCAACTTTAACTTAAGTAATACAATATGATATTATTATGTAATATGTCTACTCTGTCTACGGATGTATCGTGTATAAATTGTAAAATGTACACACGTATGTATAAAAAAAGTACATGAGGCACTTTATACTTTATTCTAGACTCTAGACTCTAGAGTCTAGACTCTCTAGACTTTAGACACTAGACGCTCCGTTTCTATTTTCTATTCCCTTTGCAGTATCATTTTCATATAGTAACTTTTTTACTTAGTTTATTCCATATTCCATAGTTTATTTATACAAGGCCAAAGAAAAAAGAAATATCAAGAATCAAGACTCAAGACTCAACAACTAAGAATCAAGAATCAAGACACTTTGACTTTTTCCAACTTTCAACTCTTGTCATTGTCATTGTCCGACAAAAAAGTATCCATGTAGACCAAGGCTGTGTTTTGTGTTTTGTGAATGATATCTATGTTGTTGGTGTTGCTGACTGCTGACCGTACAAGATTTGCTCCTCTCAAATCTCAACTCTCAACTCTCAACACTTTTTCCACTTTTCACTTTGTTCTTCCTTCTCCCCTTTTTGTTGGAATAGATAAAGATATATCTCAATCTGGCACTAGCACTGACACTGGAAAATGTCCAGCATCAAGTATCAAGCATCAACCACTGCAACATCAGTTGAAGATTGAAGGGAAGAACAAAAAAAAGTTTCATTATTTACAGCCCATGGAATGTGGACTATGGAGGAGCAACACAGTTTGCAAATACATGATCAAGGATCGACACATGGGAAAATGGGCATGAATCATGTACAATATCCATAGTCCACACAACTACTACTAGATTCTAGATGATTAGAAAATCCAAGGAAAACAAAACAAAAAAGTATCTTCATCACGTTAATATCCTTGAACTTTTTTTTTTGGCAATGACCAAAATTTAGTTAGTTGTCCCACTGCGCCCACCGCCGACGACCACAGATCACAGACCGCCGACATTTCTATAATAGAATTTGTTTTGTAAATTTTACGGTAGCCTTTAGCTTTCTCATCAAATGTTGTAGAAAAAGATGTCTAATTTTCTGTTTTGAAATTTGAATTCTGGATTCTGGATGGATGAAATAAAATATCTGCATATGTGACATTGTATCAACTTTTCAATTTTTAATGAAAAGACAAAGGACAAAGGATCTGAAATCTACGATCTACAAGGTAACAGATAATAGATGAGAAGCCGAGAAAAGGCAGAAATTTGAATTGTTCCAATGTTTATGGTCATTTTCATTTCATTTCTTCTCCAAATTCCAAAACATGAGGATAATAAAGATGATGAATAAGATGATGCTTATTTTACTTTTGTCCTTCAAATAAAAGCACAAAAAATGTAAAATGAGGGAGATTTGGAATTTGGATAAAACAGTCAACAGTGCAAAATTACTTACATGTAAGATGTAAGAAATATTGTCTTATATGATCTGTCCAAAATCCAAAAGATTCAAAATCCAAAATCTGAAATTCCCAACTTTTTTCTAGCATATTTTTTCCTATTTTATGGTTCATGTCTCTAAGACGTAATGTGTTTTGGTCGTTTTGTCGGTACAGTACGGAGTACAGAGTCTAGATTCTAGATTCTAGATTCTAGAATCCAGAATCTAGAAGAGACTAGTAGTGTTGAGAAGCATCTATGTGATAAATTTGTCCTCCCATCTCATTTAAGCTGTTGGTTGGATAGTTTGGTTTGGTTTTGTTCAAGGTTCGGGCCCATAAAGGTTTGTTTAGATTAGATAAAAAATAAAATGGGGAGTATTTTATAGAATCCGCAATCCAGAATCCAGAATCTAGAAACTAGAATCTAGAATCTAGAATCTAGTGTCTACATAAAATAGAGAGAGTACAATGTACAACGTACAATGTACAGTGTGCAATGCACATTGTAGATAATATAATGTAATACACTAACGATAAGTATGAACATGAAGTGAGTAATAGGGGAAAGCACGAGCAGTCATTTTTCTCTCACGTTCTACTTTTCTATTATAAACATCATTAGGGAAGACAGAGAAAGAGAGAGAAAAAAAGGAAAAGAGCAAAGGGAAGGTTCATGTTGTACATTGTACATATATTCTAAATTCTCCATACTCCATACTCCTCACTCTATAGTCGTTTTTGGTCCGACTAGATACTAGATACTAGATACTAGACACTAGACACAAGACACAAGATATAAATGTCTGTACAAGCGTCTTAGTTTGCTCCTTGTAGGTACTTTGTACTTTGTATTTTGAATGAGGAAAAAAGAGTACTTTTTTATCCCCTTTTCTCTGCCCTGCATGAATCTTTCTTCCTCTGGAGAAGAAGACGGAGAAGAAGAAGAAGAGGGAGAAAAAAAAGTCCAGAAATGTCTATTATATAGCTACTTGAAAAAATCCAACATCTAATGTCCTACCATTTCTCATTACACATTATTATCATTATCATTATTATTATTATCTTATATCTGGTATCCACTCCTCTGGATTATCTACTGTCTCAAGTATCATATCTACCATAATATCAAATATAGCATTCTCCGGATTCTGGATTCTAGATTTTAGATTCTAAATTCTATTCTTTTGTAGCACGAACCGCTTTTATACCTCCTGCCAACAAGAAAATATCTTCATCCAGTACATTATACAGTGTACAGTATGCAGCATGAAGATCACTGTCGTCATTCCAGCCCAACCCTCATTGTCGTCATTCGTCATCTTGATTATTATTATTACTATTTGAATACTGATCTTGAGTCTTGAGTCTTGAGTTTAGAGTAGTGAATGTTTGTTCTAGTCATTCAAACTACAAACTACAAACTAGAAGTACGTATGCAATGTACAATAATATAGTGTACATATCTAAAGAGAAAAAAAAAGTTTCCCATTTATTCTTTCACTGTAAAAACTGGAAAACAAAATCAGGTGCAATGTGCAATGCGTAATCGAATCGTGCTAATCAGGTCTAAATATAAATGATGAACGTCTCGATATAAATGATGAATGTGGTGAAGTTATTTGCTGGTCACTATTTCCTTCTCCATGCTCCATGCACAGATGTATATGTTATAAATGTATAAAATAAGCATGGATGACACATTAGATTAGAGAAAATTCAAGAGGTGTGTAGTGTGTAGCAAAGAAAGGTAATTTGTTCGCAGTTGGTACAGAAAAATTTAAAATGACAATAGAAATCCAGAATTGTACATTGTCCATAGAAAGTAAACTAACATGGGATTGGGAATTGGTAATACGTGGTAATTTTATTTCTCTCGTACATCGTACCAAAATCCAAAATAGGCCAGCCAAGTGCAAGAGTCAGCTGGAAGTTGAAATTGGAACATGGAACATGGAAAAAAGAGAGCATTGCAGAATGAACATAGAGAATCTAGATTCTAGATTCCAGAATCTAGACTTGAGAATTTAGACAAGGTTAGATTATAAAATTCTCTTGCTCCTTTCTTCTCCGTAGTGCTTAATCTGGAATCTAGAATCTAGAATCTAGACTTGAGACTCCACACTCCAGACTCGTCTTTTAACAAGTCTATTCACAATTCACAATACAAATTACGCATATAAAAGAACGCGGGATCGAGGTGTATGTATGCACATGTCTTTATTTGGTTCCTTTACATTATATACTTTCATATGCATATATACACAATACATGTTCGTTTTTCCCTAGTCAATTCTCGATTCTCAATTCTTGAGCTCCAAGTTCCAACCTCCAACTTTCTTGATTCTTGCTCTCCTTTGCTTTCCCCTCTAGACTCAAGACTCAAGACTCTAGATTCTAGACTGTAGACTGTAGATAGTTGATAGTGTGAGAACAAAGGCTTTCTATTCCTTTCTTTTCTTTCCTTTTTGTCATTCCTCCTTCTTTCTCTTCTTTATCTAAAGGAAAAAGGGAAAGGAGAAAGAGAAAGTACGTTGTGAAGAGAAAAGAGTTAAGAGTAGTCAAAGACCAAAGACAACTCATTCATTCATTCTGCCTGATCAAGATTATGCAGGATTGTATCATGGACTCTAGTTTTTACTTCTAGTTTCTAGTTTCCAGTTCCAGTGTTAAGACTCAACTGTGAAGAAACGCTAAATTCAGACATACATATATATACAGTACAATTTTGTGTATCATAAAATGTACAAGAGAAACTATCAAACATTAAAATAGAAAAAGAAACACGAGTAAAAGAACAAGATATAAAAATTGGCTACACACTACACACAGTAAATAATTTGATTGTACTTTTCAGAATCCAGAGTTTAGAATTTAGAATGTGACAAAATAATAACTACACTAAAAACTAAAAACATCTGCTCTCTCTCACCCAAACTTAAGTTTATATGGTAAACGAGTTATATATATTTATTTCCATTTACTATTTATAAATGCGTACATATTTAAGGATGTTTAATGTTTACATGCAATGACATTAAAAATTCAAATGTTTGTTGTTTGTTTCAAACTGAAAACTAAAAATACAAACAAAATAGATCGAGAATCGAGAATCCAGAATCGAGAGCATTTGTAAAGCGAGCGTAATATATTTAGCAGGAATAAATAATAAATGTGTATGTAGATTAAACTTGAGAATAATAATAATAATAATAATAATTATAGTAGATTTTTGAACTTCTGCATTTCCCGTCCTTTAAAATCCAAGATTCAAAACACATGACCAATGACAAACGACAAATGTCATATCACAATAAAAAAACACACGAGTTTTTTGCAACATACTGTTGCAGTTTATAGTTTGCACATTTGGTCATAATTTTATGACAGGAAAATTATGCGGAATGTGTAACATATATACACATTTTGTACGTCCTAAAACCTAAAACATAATATGCCTTCTTTATCTTTTTCTTTGTTTGCTTGTATTTGTATTTGTTTTGTATAAACTAGCCTGATAATTTCATTGACTTGTTCAACTGAATAAATAAATAAATACTGTTTTTTAATGGTTTAACTTCTGATTCAACTGGACAAGGTATTTGCTGCATTTGTAATTGGTACACTTTATTATTTTAGTTTTTATGACAGGCATTGAAAACTAAAATTCCTTCTAGAATTCGCACCACGCTTGCTATTCCAATTTTTAAGTATCGATTCTTGAATATTGAATATAATTCGTCTCTGCTGACTGTTGACTGCTCAACTGTCAATATGCAGTATTCAAAGTTAATACACAGCATAGATCAATAAGTTTGTTTCCAGTAAAAATTAACACACCGTCAAAATGTCGATAGTCAATTACTGCACGTATCAAACACCATACAATACTTGAATATTGTACAGCATTTTACCGTGGAGAGACAGCAAACATTGAATATTGCACATGTGACTTTGTGAATTTTGTAAACTGGTGTTTTTCACTTTCACAAGCATAGTCATTCAAGCATAAAATTTCTGTTCACGGAGCGTGGTTGACTTGATCTTGATTCTTAATTCGGTAGTTTGAGAGCTAGAGAGATTCGAGATGTTTGGTTGTTGGTTGGGAAATCATTTCCTCCTCTGTACACTTGACATCAATTCACTGCAATATTCTTTAATATTCAATATTCACACCATTCCACATCCTACATTCCACGTCTATAGTCCGCATATTGTACTGCATATCCAGTAGATAAATTCAAGTGCAAAGGAAATAATATGCAAAAAATAAAGTAACTGACTGTGGACTGCTTATTGTATATTGTACATTGCGTACATAATATCTTACCATAGATTTGTACGTAGGAGAGCATAAAACTGGGAGGCAGTTGAAAGAGAAAGAGGATTCCAGATTCGCGATTCAAGTGGAAAAATTTCCACTAATATATCTAATATCTAATAATTTTAATGTATGTTGTATGTACAGTGTACAGTGTACACTGTACAAACTGAAGAAGAGCTTAGAGCTTATTTCTTTCCCGTCTCCTTTTGCACTTGTGCATTTTCATTGCACTCCTTCTCTATCTCCATCTACTTATCTGTAATCTGTACTTGTCTTTCTCTGACATCAGAATGAGAGGAAGAAGGGATATAAGAAATACAACGTACAACATACCCATACAATATATCCATAGATGATAGCATTAAGCATTATATTACACATCACACTGCGCCGAATTGCATCACTGCAATTCCTATCTGTGGATTGTGGATTCAAATAGAGAGTAGAGAGTAGAGTAAAGAGTGCACAGTACACTGCACGTTACAAGAGCAAGACAAATACTTGTAGAATGTACAATGTAGAGTGTAGAGTGTAGGGAGAATCTACCAAGTCTCTTTCTCTTTCGTCTTTGGTTTTCTCAGTTGTTTGTGTTTGGTTCTGAGTTTGAGTTGCCAGTTACGAGTTACCAGTTGCCCGTGCCCATCTCAATCTCTCTCTCTCTTTCTTTCCTTATTTTTTGTGCAGGGAAAAGAGAGACATTTAGAATTTAGACATGGTACCTATCTCCTATCTCCTATCTCCTATCTACTATCTACACTATTCACTGTAAGCTGTAGTGCTGTAATGTTGTAGGTTTGAGCAGCATACCAAGATACATTGCGAATTGCAGTACACAATAATATAAAGTACACATAGTATGTATTAGATATTAGACATGTCGTGTGTAGTGTGTAGTTTGACTGTGTTGAATACGTTTAGATTTTGGATGTTTTGGATGTTCAAATGTTGCTATGAATTTGTTGTGTCAGTACCGTAACGAACGGAGCTGAAACTCCGACAACTCTCTCTCTCTGTCTCTTTTTCTCTCTCTGTCTATGTCTCTCTCTCTTTCTCCCTTTCGTTTGTCGTTCCTCGATGACGACGACTCTCTCCATGAGCCATGAGCGCCTCAAGTACTGAGACATGTACAATGTACAATCTACAAGTACTATCTATACCATGTAAAATGTAGGATATAGGATATACAATGCACAATACACAACATAATCAAATACATAAATTTGTGGTTATACTTTATATCTAATACAATTTACGTGTATAATATATATCTATCCACAAGTACAACAAGACACAAAATACAAAATACAAGACAGAGTCTCTAGTCTAGTCTCAAGTCTCAAGTGCATTACATATCGTGTTTTGTATTTTCTGCTCCTCTTTTTTTTCTTGTAGCTACAATAGTTCACCCAAACCAAACCAAACCAAACCAAAGAGAACCCATATAAGTCAGTTTTTATTTGTACGCTTATTGTTAGTCTATATCCCGGAATCTAGAATCTAGAAGCTAAAATCTGGAACTTTCAAGTAGAAAGTAGAAACGGAGGATGAGTGGATAATAACAAGATAAAATACACAGAATCAACATATATTTTCCATGTTAAAGCTTCACAATTCAAAAAGGCTTATGAAAGCGTATGAAAACTTGATTTTTAATACATCATAGATCATAGACCATACACCAAAGAACAAGTCAACTGAATATTTTGTACAAAATATATACGTTTTAATTAGTTACTTAGTTAGGCTGATTTTTTATTTTCAAGTTTGAGGGAAATGCAGACGTTCCCTCCAAAAAGAGTCACAAATGGTAAACGTCAAAGTCAAAGTCCCGGTTTTTGATAGGTTAAGGTTGATGAGGATTTAGGATTTTAGGATGCAGGCTTTTGAGTTTCTACTGGTTTTCTGTTCACTACATGCATTTTAGAACTATATGTAGAATGCCGAATGTAGACTGTAGAATGTAGGATGTAAGGAACATGGGTGAAAAAGACTGGTTGCACATTGCACATGATGATGATCATCATCGATGTATCATGTAATATAAGTCGTAAGTAGACGCGACATGAAAATACTGGGCTATTTATTAGAATTGCAGATTGAAGAGACACTAAAAACTAAAATGTGTTGTATCAAATACCAACTTTGTTGGATATTTTCCTGTATATTACAAAGTGCAGACTGCAGACTTTAGAATGTACAGTGTACAGGTATGTTTTGTAACACAATGTACAGTAAACGGTAGACGGTAGAGAGCAGACGGTACTCAACTAGTTTGCTTTGCATTCACTCACCGTTTTAATGCACTGGCAGCTGTATGCTGGCATGTTGTATTTTGGATGTGTATTATGGCTTATGGCTGTAACTACAGAATAATGTAGCTGTTGCTGCTGCTCTAAAGAGTAAGAGTAAAGAGTAAAGAGTGAGGCACGGGTAAGATATTGTAATGTAGTTTCGGGTTCGGGTTGGTGTGCGGTGTGTGTCTGTGTGTTTTCCACCGAGTTGCGAGAGAGGTTTGGGTTTCCTCTGATATTTTAGTCCTGTTGCCTGGCTTGAGAGTTTAGTTCTCTTCTCGCTTCTTCACCGTCAACAACACTCACAGACACAGACAGACAAATTCAACATCCAACATCATACATTCACTCCTCAGTATTCAAAATCCAGTTCAATTCGTGTTCGTATCTTTTGTTCGCTTGCTTGTTCGAGTTCAATTACAAGCCTTGTTTTATTTATAGTTGAAAAGTCGTAGTCGTAGCCGTAGTCGCAGTGGAAGTGGAAGTCAAAGTCAAAATTGAAGAGCGAAGAACGAAGAGTATTCAGCATTTCAGCATTTTAGTATTTCAGTACATACTAAATAGTAGTGTAGAGTGTAGAGTTTTAGAGTTGGAATCAAAGTTGGACGAGCTTCCATACTCCATCCCGTACCAAACCAAACCATGACACATGCACATTACATTACATTACTTGGCGTAATAGAATAGAATAGAATAGAACGGAGGAGAAAAGAAGAAAAGAAGAGAGAATTATGGTCCTTCTCCCATCATCATCATCATGATCATCTAAAACTTCCTTGCATTTTTCTTGCTCCTTGTTCGTCTCCTCTTCAACTGATTTTATTTTACTCTCAACAAACCAACAACCAACAACCAAGATACCAAAAATATACAGAAGAAGAAGAAGAAGAAGAATAAGACAAGTCAAGACAACGCCAGAGACAAAAACAAAAACCAAAGGACGTGGAAAAAGACAAAGAGGAAGAAGAAGAGTGTCGCACTTTTTATGTTACATGCCGTTATTTTGTAGTGGAAATATTCGAATACATACACATGTGTACATTGTAATAACAAATAACATAATAATTCTTTATATTCTATTCTTCTCTAAGCTGAATTCTTGTCTCTATTCTATATTCACATATATAAATATTATATTATATTTATCTTGAATCTCGAATATTATAGACTATATATAAATTGTATTATGCAAAGAAAATTTGCAAAGTGACTTGAGTCTTGAGTCTTGAGACTTGAGACTTGAGAGTTGAAAGATCCAGATCAAAATCCACAGCAATCCTCAATCCTTCTCAATTATTCTTATATCAAAATACCTACATGCTACAAATTCCTCTTCTTGCCATATAAAATATAAAATATATTATACAACAAAAAGGATAAGGGAAAAAAACAAAACGTGTTGTGCAGAAACCAGATAACAAAAGTCTCTACTCTCTAGACTCTATACTCTAAATTCTAAATTCTAAATAGATATAGTACTCAGAAATCGCAAAATATTTTCTTATTTCCTACAATTCGTAGAAGAAGAAGAAAACGTATTTAATTTTGACTGGAAAATCACAAGTAACAAGTAACAAAAGGAAATATCCCGGATTGTTCCAGAGTTTCATTGGAATTCAATATTCAATTCAACTTGATTTCCTATTTCCTGGAAATAATAATGAAATAAAATAAAATGACATGCCACAAGAAAAGTGTGACTTATAATGCACAAGAGAAAGAAAATGGAAAATGGATTTGTGACTTGTGACTCGTGACTGTTCCTCGCTTGTGTTTTGCACTTGGTTTGTTACTCTTATTAGTTTATTTTTCGCATTGTAATATTGTGAACACTTTTTCTATTTTGTTGGATCTGATTTTTGATTTGATTTGGGAGTGGAATTTCCTTTTTCAATCAAGGTGAGTAGATAAATTTTCAAAATTCAAAATTCAAAATCTATTGAATCATAGTACAATTTTAAAAATGTATAAAGTCAGTAGTTTCGGGTATCGAGGATAAATTTTGATAAAATTATGCAAGTGTGCAAAAAAATGAAGATGTTTTACATTAAAGTGTTTACTTTTCC
The DNA here is from genome assembly GCA_034698265.1 of Sminthurinus aureus. Lineage (NCBI taxonomy): Eukaryota > Metazoa > Arthropoda > Collembola > Symphypleona > Katiannidae > Sminthurinus > Sminthurinus aureus. The sequence continues at coordinate 55,989 of JAQGBH010000134.1, forward strand.
ATTTGCATTGTACATGTACTTTTCACTTTAAATTGATGAGTTTTGCAATAATAACCGAGCAAAGAAACTTAAATATCCAAGCAAACTTGGTCAATGCTACTGTTTCCACTAGGTTAACTAAAAATACTAACTACGTTATGTTTTTAAATGAAGAATGTTAATTTTTTTCCCTTGTAATTTTCTTTGCTCTTTAAATTTTCAATTCCTGCTCATGTTAAAAGTTTCACAAACTACAAACTACGTTTTTCTATAACTTGATACTGAAAACAATTTGTACAACACTGTAGACTGTGTGCGTTGTACGTTTTACATTGTACATGTGTGGGCAAAAAAAGAGTGCATAATATGTAAAATACACAAAAGAAGGTTGGTTTTCAAAACATGTGCCGTTCCTCTTTTTCCTTTCCATTTCCTAATGAGAAAGCCTGACAGATTGATAACAAAGCAAATCATACGAGAAAAAAAGATGCGGAAAATTACCATCTCCCATGTATCCGTGTTCCGTGTTCCTTGTTCCATACTCCGTACAATTTACTTGTATCCTTCTGTACACATGGCAGTTCGTTCGTACAACAAGATACTATAGAAATACCTATGTTGACTGTTGACTCTGAACTTGTCTACAAAAAATTGTAGATACAATGGGAGAAAGGGAAGAAAAAGTATTCCTCGAGTATGGAGTAAGGAGTGTGTATTCTGTACTGTGAACTACTTCTGCATGTACTATGTACTGTGTACAGTGTACAGTTTATTGTGTGTACTCGAGTATTTGCCATGCTCTCAATATTTCATACGTTAATTCTGGGGTAGCTCTGTTTCCGCTTTTTCCACTACCCACTGTGTACAATGTACAATGTACAGAGGACACTGAGTGGTAGTTTGTAGTTTGTTTTGTGTAGGAATGTTTGGGGTTTGTATCGAAGGCTGTAGAGTGTAGGTATTCTGCAAGTAGCAAGATGTATCTCGTTTCTACGTTGTTTTTTCAATTACATAAATTATGCAAAAGCAAACAATCCCTGTTTATTTTGCTCCCTTTTGTTATGATTACAACCTTCTCCTTTTCTTCTCATACGTCCCATTGCAAACTTTGCATGTAAATCCATGTAGAAGGTACATTGTACAAGCTGTACACGAGACACTATACACAGAAAAATATTGCACATGGCTAATTTTTTCTGTTTCACTTTTTGCTTTTATTCCGCATCAACATATCATCAAGTTTATCTATGTTTCTGTATTATGTCATGTGTCATGTCACAACACTGAATCACTGAATTGAACACGATTATATTATCATATCAACCTCTAAAATACCATAAGAAATATGAAGTACATAAAGGACCTACTCCGTAAACATTATATTTTATACTGCAACCAATTTACAGTTTACGCTGCATTTGTAGCTGGCTGATATCAGAATTTGAAATAGAAATATTTTTTTTAATGACTTTCCATGAAAAATTGCATGTGTGCAGTGCACAGTTTGAAATGAATTTGTGGTTGATTAGATACACATGGATCTGGGATCTAGAATCTGGAGGTCTGTTTCACACATATGAATGCGTACAATTCAGTGCAAAATACCGAGTACTGAGTGCAGAATATCCAGAATCCAGAGCTATTGTATTGTCCACAGTCAACAGGCGTCCACTGCCCACTATACTCTCGCTGTAGGACGTGGGATGTAGAACGTAGACCGTACGATGAAGGGAAATTCCTGGAAATCTATAATAGATTTAAGATATATCAACTTGTGTAATTAGTAATTACGGATTTCCTGGAGTCTCGAGTCTAGAGTTAATCTAGAGATTATTACGTGATTAGTAGCAACCTTTGGAATTAAAAGGATAATGCTTTTACTCCTGCTGTGTACTGTGGACATTGGATATTGGATTTTTGGGAGGGGAACAAAGAACAAATAAGCCCAGCATGAATTAGAAAGCTATGTCCAATGTCCAATGCACAATGCACAATACGCAGTGTACAATGTACAGTGCAGTGGAAAGAATGAATCAAGTGCAATGAATGAAAAACAGAAAAACGAACCCTGGGTTTTTGCACAATGCAAACAAATAAAATACAAATAACAGAACGAGCTCGTTCTTTATTTCTCATGTCTCATGCTAAATTCAAACTTATCCAAGCTCCAAACTGAAACTCTATACTCTATACTCTGAATTCCGATATCTGACATTATGTACATTTACTATGGAATACGGAATATGGACAATATTTAGAGAGCTATTGAACTGGAAACATTAATTATCCGGATCGGATCGAAATTATGAACCAGAAATCAGAAATCAGGCATCACATGTCTTGTTTCTTGTTAGGTAAACTCTAGACTTTAGATTCTAGATTCTAAATTCTAAATTCTGAATGGATTTAAAATTTGAATTATCCAGAATTCAAAATCCAGAATGTAGACTGACTTTAGGTTTTAAGTTTCCGGACTGTGGGCTGTGGGTTTTGAATTGCAAACGATGAAAATTCTACCTCGTTGTATCCTAAGTACATCATATAAAATAAAATAAATAATGTATAATGTATGCACTTTATTTATGGTATTATTTGGACCGAAAACTGAAAATATTCACTATTCAGTATTCACTACGCTCTACGCTCTACTTTTTTTTACTGTTTACATAAACAACAAACAACAAACAAACATGAACCAGATGAGAAGACCAACAATCTAAATTCTATGGAATAATGCTTCGAGTTTGGAAATCTTTTCTCCTCCATATACAAACTTTTGAGAATTGAGAATTGAGAATTGAGATTTGAGATTTGAGAGTTCAGTTACAGAGTAAACATGCAAAAAGTCCTTGAGAGGAAAAAAACATCAAAGGCATTTTCCATTCTAGATTCTAGATTCTCTATTCTGTACAGAATTTAAGCATACGTGTAAAATTTAGAAAACATTTGATATTTTTTCAAGTTTTCAATTTATCCATTATCCATATTATGCAATATACAAAACACAAACCAAATTAAATATTAAATAGACAAGGCAATTGAAATAGAAGGACAGATATTCTTACAGGATCCAATATTTTTTACTAGAAACTCCGCCCGTTCTCCAGGTTTTTGGGTGTATATAAAAAATAAGTAAAGAAAACTAAATACTGCACCAGTGCAGGTAATAAATAATATTATACCTGGAAGTTGGTATAGTCAATAGTCAATAGTATTTAGTGACTAAATTTATGACATGTAAAATTGATCTGATTACTGATTATGTCTAATCAGATTACAAATGGATGCGACCACAAAACTTGAAAGAGATGTAACATGAGACATGAAACACGAAACACGAGCGATGAGAATAGAGTGGTAGGAAGCTACGTGGAAAAGGTTCCACGTTCCACGTGGAACGCCCTCGTGATGGAAGAATCATACTGTAATTTATTCTTTCAATAGTATACAAAATACAATATACAACAGACAATAGATGACTAATCATAATAATACATGAGACAGAATCTATGATATAGCTCCCTTTTTTTCAGTAGTCAGTAGTATGTAATAAATCATTGAATTAGAAATTAGGAGATTGTCAGAATTGAACCTTTTATCAAAATCAGTCAGAGATCTACTTCTCAGAATGGCTACGATTCACGTCCATATTTCCAACTCAATTAACTTTCTCCAGGCTTCAGGTAGAATGTAGAATATAGAATATAGAATAGAGAATGACCATACCTGAAACCTGGAGTGATAAACACTGAGCAGTGAAGAGTGAAGAGTGAACAGGTACACACGTAATATCAGTATTCATAAATTTATTAAGATGGAATATCATGCTGTACACTTGTGTACATGTTACATTTTACACTTTATACTGTACATCACATGATACACGATTCTAATGAAGAAGTAATCTGTACTCTGTGTAATATTTTCACCTAGACAATAGACAGTAACGATAAGGAATAACGATAACAAGGACTTGCCAGTTTTCTTTTGCTCCTTCTTTCGTTATGTGTACTTGAGAGGCTTCCCCGTCTCCTTCTGGATTCTGGATTCTGTATTCTGCTTACAAGTACAGGTACAAGTCTCAAAAGTATATCATACTCGAGTCTCGAGCTAGCTTGTGCTTATAGTGGTTACAAATTATTATATGTAGTACAAAGTACAACTAGCAATGTAGTTTTTGTCTTGTATAGACGCAGTAAGTAGAGAGCAGTACAGTAGATACATCTTCCATAATTAGAAAGAATGAGGATGAGTCTCCAGTCCAATTCCAATCCCAATTCCACTTCCAATTTCAGCTCGTACTCCATACTCCATGCTCCATGTTCCATGCTCCAGTTGTAGATAGAAGTTTGCCTCTCATATTCACAATTATTATTATTATTTCTCCTCTTCTGGAAATTTCTTTATGCATCTTTCATGTTTTATCTCTATTTATACGTAAAATGTACATCGTACTTTTGACTTTGTACAGTGTACAGTGTACACATGTATATTAACCTCTGGTGACCCCAGTCTTGGTCCCACTCTCAGACTCTTAATTATAATCTTGTGACTTATAATTATGGAGTGGGGAAGAACAAGAAGAAGAAGGGACAAGAGAGTGAAGCCCAGAGGTATATAATATAAAATATTATATAAGCTACATGTGATACAGAATGCAGAAACTAGACAGTCGACAGAGGACAACTAGAACACTTCAGTCCAGTGTTCAGTACATGCAGCAGTATCAAATATCCACAAGTCAAACCAACAAAACTACTGACTGCCGACTGCACCAGCATAAAGTATGAAAGTGAAAAACGGAAACATGGGGAAAAACAAAGAGCATTGAGTGCTCAATATTTTTCCATGTGTACTTTGAAACCAAAACTATAATGCATTATGCCGTTGATTAATATTGAGTAGACATAGTGAAAAGTGGACGATGGACGATGGACAGTGGCAAACTAATATGTACATTGTACATTGAGCCAGAAGAGCGAGGAGGAATATTGTGTAAAAGTTGAGGACGATGAAGTATTAAATATTGTAGACTGTACACTGTACAATGCGCACACACCATATGAAGAATGGGACACATATTCAGTACATATAATATAGCACACTCGGTGTGTATGAGATACTCTGTATGAAATATGGACGAAGTAAGTTGTACATTGTACATTGTACTATAGATACTAGATACTAGACGGAGAAAGAATACAATTATTTATTATTGATGTGGATGACGATGACGATGACTGACGACGAACACCAGCACAATCACAACGACTCTAACTCTAAAACAGCAGAGTCGACCAAGACACAAGTAGGAAACGAAAAGGCCATAGACATGCAGTATACAGTAGTGATGTACGCTCTAAACTCTACACTCTACACTGTACATTGTACATTGTACGAAGGACAGTATGACAAGAAGAGCTCATTGAAACAAACGTTCAATAAATAAATAGTCAAACTCAAGTCGATTCAACTCAGCTCAAAACTCCATGCACACTGCACACACACACACACACAGTCAATGAAACTCAAACTGGGTTGAGGCTTTCTCCATTCTCCATTCTCCAGCTCCAAGCTCGCTCTGAGCTCCAAGTACAAGTTTTATAAATAAGTCTGGCTTTCCACTTCACTTTTAGCTCCAGTTCCAGTTCCAGGTTTCAACCAACCTCTGGCTAATGAAAGCACTGATACGGCTAGTCACATATTCCAAGTCTCTTTTGTAGCTCGTAGTTCTCTAGTTTCTGGTACCTTGTCCACTGTACATTATACATTATACAACATATTGTAAATATTTATTATTATGTCTACGGAACCTGGAATCCTGGACAGTAAATAGTAAATACCAATATGATCGATTGCAAACTTTACGTTTGACGTTATGTAAAGTCAAGTCAAAGCATAGTTAATTACTTTGCTACGCAGCAATACCCAATACACAATGCACACAATTTCCAATGCCGCTTGTTGACTGTTGATAGTTGATGATGGAAATATTTGACGAGTAAACAAGAATTTCTCCTTTTTGTCAATAGTCAATAGTCAATCTTGTACAATTGACAAAGGACAAATGGGAAACAAATTCAAAGCAATAAAAGGTGAAAGGAAATTCATCCCATGTTACGTCATTACTTTGACTTTTGACTTTTGAATTACTTAATTCTCGCATTAAGATGACTGTAATTGCTTTATCTTGTACCAATCATCAGTCATAAAAATACAAAATTAACAGCCAGCCATTTTCACATTTACTCGTGAATAATTTTTACTTTCTGAGAAAATCCGTAAAAATAACAAACTTTTGTACATACAGAAAAAGTGAAGGCTCTCTTTGATTTTTGGTTAGCTACTAAAATGAAAATACAAACTCCCGTAGTAGAGCAATTTTCTTAAGAACTTTCAAGAGTCAAGTATGTATAAAATACATCTAAAAATCCAGAAATCCAGGCATGAAGAAATAGTGAAACTTGTTCGCAGAGTTTTTACTTTACTTTTCCAACTTTTCTCATAGTCTAGTACATTTTATGTATTATAAAGAAAATATAAAGTAGAGTTGTCTCTCATTGACAAGGTGTGAAGATTTTAAAGCACTACGGACTACAGTGACTACTTTTCCCTTAGTTTTTTCTTTTCCTTGCACTACTTTTCACTGTACAGTGTACAATGTACATGACACCCTGTAGAATGTAGAATGTGTATAAGTATATTGATGATTGATTGCCATTCTCAATTTTGTCCTATATAAAATAATAATATAATAATATACAATGAAGATAGAGACGGAGAAGGAGAGAAGTTGGAGGAAATGGGTGACACAGCAAAGACCAAGTGGAAAACAAGAGACATTCTGTCCATCTGTTTTATGCTGAGTCATACAAACAGCTCCATCACACTGTCCACAGTCCACATAGAACACAGACCTGCAACGAACAGACTCTAGACTCTAGACTCTAGACTACAGACACTCGGAATCGGACGTATAGCTTTCCATTTTCTCATTTTCACCATTTTTTCTCAAAGTTTGTCGCTGGTTGCTGGTCTTTGGAAGTTGGAAGTTGGAAGTAGGACGGAGAGCCAAAGACCAAAGACATATCAACATCAACAAGATTGGTTTATTCCTCGTACCTTGGACAAAATGTATATAATGTACAAGCTCCACACTGTTCGCTGTTCACTGTTCACGGTAGTAAATTTGCACTTTTCTTCTGTCTTCATCTTGCTCTTCGGCTAGCTTCTTCCTTCTTTTTCCTTCCCCACATATATTAGGTAAAAAGAAACCATTATTTGTTTTCAATTTAGGGGTTTCAAGGAAGACAAAAAAGAGAGAAAAGGATCACTTGATCATGAAAGGCTTGTTTTACATGGTCCATTGTCCACTGTGCATTGTACATGGTACATTCTGTCTGTCGTCTATCCACAGTTTACTTTCCCTTTCCTCTCTTGTGCTCTTGCTCTTGGTTTTGTGCCTTGGAGCTTGGAGCTCTACATAACGTCTAAAGGAGAGAAAAAGGAGCGTGATCATGATCTGTTCATGCAATGTGTGTGATGCGATAGAGTGCCATGTCATGGAGAATGGACTCTAGACTCTAGACTCTAGACTCTAGACTCTAGACTCTAGACTCAAGAACTCAAGACTCAAGTGGTGGATATACATAGCTATGCAAAATGTAAAGAGAGAGAGAGAGAGATGAAAAAATGTGTATTTTACATGCATTTAGATAGGAATTTACAGCTACCTACTATGGTACATCTCAAATTCATGCCTCATGCCTCATGCTTCTTCTTCCAAGTTCTCCTCAGTTCTTCCAAGAGGAAGAGGAAGAACAAGATAATGGAGTGTTTTCCCCATGGGACGAATACAAATAGACAGATAGAAAACGGCTCTCCTACTAGGAACCAGCAACTATGAGCTATGAACTATGAATGACACACATTACATGTTATTTTATAAATTATAAGCCTTTGTGTAAAAAGTAAAATGGAGTATTACATATTAGATATTAGATATTAGATATTAGACAATGTACATTGTACATGGTGCCGTCTTCTATATTGTATATCCAATACTATTCATTATTCATGCATATTAAATGTTACCACAAGAGCTTATCATTAATTATGCGGCATCTTTTGTCTTTTCCCTGGGAGATGTGAGATGATGTAGCTGTCCATTATCTACAGAATCTAGAATCTAGAATCTAGAATCTAGACATTACGTACGTTTTACTCTTTACTCTTTCCTCAGAACACCTCAATTAAGTCTCAAGTCTCAAGTCGCAAGTTACAAATTATGATAAATTACAAAAAGATGAACAGAACAACGAACAATGAACACTGAAGCACAATTCACACACCTGCGGAGACTTTTGTTTTCTTATGGAACATGAATAAAATGTACTGATTTTATCCCATTATTTCTACAAAAATGACAACTAATCGCAATAAGTAATAAAAGTAGTAAGAATTCCAGTCTAAAGTCTACAGGTATTTTGAATCAAGGTAAAAGGTAAAATATACTCATGTTTGAATTTTGAATGATAAATGGCGGAAAAATTGTGAATCGTGAATGTGATTAGTGGTTATCTTTCCTTTGACTTTGCAATAGTACACGTATTATTGATATGTCTATGACTATATCTTGGTTTTTTCTTGATAAAACGGGGATACGAAAATATAAGAGTATAGGAAAAAAACAGTGTACAAAATATAGTGAATACAGAAATAGTGGGAATTGAGTGTAAAGTACGTTTTAGAGAGATGTTTATATCACATAAAACATACAATGACAATATATTATGTAGTCTGTTGTAATTCGTAACCTGAGAATAACAAGGAAAGTGCATTACCTCCATCCTGGAAGAGGGAAACAGTCTACAGTCTACAATGAATATTGTGAATAGTGAACATGGAATATAAATTGTACATTTTACGTCATACGCTATATGTTGTGGATTGTCCACGTTCCGTGTTCCATGTATTCTGAACTCTGAATTCTGAACTCTGAAATGTAAAATGTGAAGGTGGAGGACCACAGAGTTGTGGTTCTGGTTCTCTTTGCCTTTTTCCCGTCAACTACTCATTTTCTCCCCTCTTACCTGATGAATTGAGGTCACTTGGAAGTTTTGGGAATAGAACATTTACATACATTAAATTATAAGTTACAAGCAACGTTCAGAATCCACACAATAGCAATATATATCTGGATAGCTGGTGGAATGTGTAATGTGTATACTATAAAATATAACGCATACTTGTCTTTTTGTGTCTCTCTGTCTCTGGGTAAAAAATAATGCATATCCTCCTTTGTAAAATGATCCTTGGTCACAAACTACAAACTACAAACTACAAACTAGAAACTAGAAACTACTCCACCGAGTCAAATATCACACGAAATATCTACAAAATACAAAATACAAAATACTAGTCTCATGTACAAAGTACAATGTACATTGTCCCTTGGCCCATTATTTTGAGAGGATGAGAACGACGGCGACCCAGAAGTAGCAAACACAATTTAAAGAGTAAAATGGGTAAAATGGCAAAGGGAAGAATGTTAACATAACGTTACCAGTGTGCAAAAAAAATACAAGTACAAAAAGTACAAAGAAAAAGAAATCCATGTCAGGATTACTAGGATCTAGAATCTAGAATGTAGAATGTAAAATATTTATATAGAATGGAACATGAGAAGATGAGAACAAGAGAGGCGATGGGGGAAATTTAATAGAATAAATGGCGGAAATGGGAAGAAGAAATTCTTATTTTATTCCAAATCCAAATTTCGGATGGATAACCGTGGAATTTATCTTATTTTTCAGTAGACTTTTCTCTTTTCTTTCACTTATCGCTTGAATCTAGACTCTAGATTCTAGATTCTAGATTTTAGAATCAAGATTGTATCACAAAGTCTGTAGCGTGTAATAAGTTGGAGGTAGAGTGCAAATGGAAAATTGGAATGGAGAATCGAATTTTCCTCTCCAGCACCCTTTCTTCACTTTCTCCTTCTCTATTACGTACAGTGTACATCTACAATCTAGAATCTAGAATCTAGAATACTTATAGGTAGACATGGACATGAATGTGGATGTGGAAATGCATAGATCTAGATTCTATATTCTAGATTCTAGATGTACTCACATGTCCTTTTGTATATGTTTACCTTCCACTATTTCTTAGTTGCGGATCCTCGGCTTTTGCTCCCAATTTCATTTTGCACTTCTCTATCAACTACATTATCAGTCTGTACTCTGTAACAGCATACAACATACAACATATAGATTTTATGGAAGCATGAAGGATGGACGCTACATATGTATTACTGTGGATTATGGTGGAAATGTTTATGCTGAGATTCTTACCGTCTCCAATTCCGATTTAGATTTCTATTTGATATTTAGTAAGAGAGAAGCGAGATGGAAAGGGAGAAGCGAGTGGACCAACAAATATCGAATGGAGACCTGTCTAACTCAATTTTCTTGTACTTGGGTGTTGAACAGCAGTGCCAAAGCTTATACATAGCTGATGCGTTGTTGTTTACTGCAAAATATAGGCTGTACACTGTACACTGTACATTTCCACTTGCAATTTTCCAGGAAGTTGTCTTTTCCCTACTACGCATTGCCAAATATCCATTGCCTATCTAAACTGTTACGTTATTACGTTATCCATCCATCCATCCATCCATCCAGCCATCCATTTATCTGTCGATCTATCGGTTATAGTCACGGCTCACGGCTGGGAAAAAGGAATGAATGCAGGAAAATAATCTTTTACTCTGATTTCTGATTTGTGATTCTGATTTTCTCCACTCTCAACTCTCACTATTCATTTTTCCACACCCTTTTTACTAATGTCCGTTAGTTTTTGTACACATTCTACTGATTTCTACCTCCATTCAACTAAATAAATGACTAATGTATCCGGGTACTAGAATCTGGAATCTGGAATAGGGAACGGGCTTTGAACGGAGATTTTCCATTCATAACATGTTTCATGCTTATCTACTATGTACTGTGAATTCCTCAAAAATAATAAATAATAAATAAAACAACATTTAATATTGTAAATCTCGTAGTTTTATTAAATGTGTAGGCTATAGGCTGTATCAATAGGATCTTTTTTATTTTATTATTCTTTGATCTTGGACCAAGGAAATTGAAACAAGATTATGTTATGATTTTGAGTTTTGAAACTTATATGATGTGGAATGTAGAATTTAGATATCTTTATTTTGATTTGCAATGTATGACGTGAGAGAGTAAAATTTGAAAACAAAGATGAAAATTGTACATTTTATATTGTACATGACGTTTCATTGGGGGAAAAACAACTATTTTGCTCAGTTTTTCTTTATTTTCTATTTTGTATTTTGTATTTACTATTCATTTTTCCCAGCGGGAACTGAGAGCTGAGAGCTGAGAGCATGAAGCAAGAGTCTCAAGTCTCAAGTCTCAAGTCTGAAGTGCACTTTCTTGGGCAGATATATAATATAAAATATGTACATTGTACTTTTGACATTGCACATTGTACACAGTAGGAAGAAAGAACCAAGAACATTTCACTTTACACCCAAAATATTTCTCCCTTATGAATAAACAAAATAGTTGTAAGTTGTTAGTTTTACCCTCTGACATTTTATGTCCATTTTCATTTCCCATGTTCAATGTTCACTGTTCAGTGTCTTCAGTGCTCAGTGTGCATAAAGCATGGAGGATGGAAAATAAAAAAGTGTACATTGCATTGTAAATATATTTTGCATGGAATTTATTGCTTAACTTTATACTTTATACACATGTCTATATAATATATAATATATGTATAGGAAGACATAAGACGTACATATAGATAGAAATATGATGGTGCAATTTGGAATTTGGACTAGACTTTCGGCACAAGGTACTAGACACTAGACACTAGACACTAGACACTACAGACTACATAGACACGCGTCACAAATCCGTACACACTACACATGGTCATATTTATATTTATTTTTTATATGACGGCTCCCCTTCTGCCCATTTTAAATGGTCAATGTTCAACATTCAAAATTGACTACTTAAATAAAAAAATGGAGAAAGAGAAAAGATGAATAGAAATCATAAAGAAAGAGAGACAGAGAGAGAAAGCGGAAAACGGAGGCTAATCCAACGAATCAACTAGCCAGCCAACTAGCCATCCAAGCAAATCAAAGAAAACCAAGCCAAGTCAGGGCAAGGAGTTGAGTTGAGTTGAGATTTATTCAAGAAAAGGACGAGCTCTGAATTTCCAGTAGTGGAACATGGAAACAGCAGGAGAGTCTCAGTTAGACTCTCTGGTCTCTGGTCTGGTAGAACTGGAACATGAAAGCACACAAGAAGAAGACTCTCATGGAGTACAATAAACTATGTTAAAGTGCACACACAATGCCTTGTGCCTTACAAATATCTATAAATCCGTGTAGTGTAGAGTGTAGGCATAGCTAAAAGCTAGCTAGACACATACCATATACAGAATACAGACTACAGCCTATATCTGTAATCTGTATAGCTATCACTTTAATAATATGTTTCCAAGCCAAAGTTATAGACTAGTCAAGGAAAATTATTACACTCCATCTAATACGTACGTAGTTCGTTGTATGTAGTGTGGTATGTAATATGTAAGATGTAAGGCATGTATTCTATTGTATTTTGTATTATATTGTATTCTCCTTTCCATTAATAAAAAGTCGAAAAATAGAGGGTGAGCCATCATGACTGAATTCAACTCTCCTTTCTTTATTCCTTTGTATTTTGTATTTTGTGTTTCGTATTCGTATTTTGTATGGTGGACATAGATATGCCCAATGCTCAATGCTCAATGTTCAACGCTCACTGCTATTTGTACGAGTAAAAGTGAACTGCTTTCTTTTTTCCCGTCTTTTTGTTCTGGGTCTTGTGTTCTTGGTTGTCCTCGAAATCAAAATCAAAATGGTGAATGAAATGGAGAAAGAAAGGAAAAACTGTAAAGTCCCAACCAACCAAAATGTAATCCAAGTTCTACGTCCATCCTTAATCCTTAATCGAAATTCAGACAGAAAGTACATATCAACTGTCTAGTGTCTAGATTCTATATTCTATATTCTCGACTCTATATTCTAGAGCCTAGAGTCTAGAGTCTAGAGTCTAGATTTGAGAGTCTAAAGTCTAGCATCTAGAATGTAGAATCTAGAATGAATAAGTATAATAAAGTATACACGTCTCTGACTCTGACTGTGGGATATGAGAGGAGATGGACAGAATCCTGAATCCTGAATCCTCCTTCGTGATACTACTCTGACAATGACAATGTAAAGAGTAAAGAGAATAAGAAGCTATCAAGAAATGAGCATGTTGCAATATGTAGCTCAAGCTCAAGCTCACACAAGACTCAAGATTCACGATGGATTTTTGGCAAGGAAATCATGATGAGCCCCGTCCTTTGGTTTTGGGGTTTGTGCTTTTCTTCTTCTTTGGCTCCTTGACTTATATAATAATATACTTTAGGAATAGGATTCACGATTCAGCATTCAACATTCAACATGCATCACATGTACCTTGTACAATCTACACACTTTTCCCCTACATTCTGTTTAACATGGAAGATATCTTACCGACAAAATCCTCCTTCTCTATCTATCTATCTATATATCTATTATCTTGGAGTATATAAACCTGTGCACTGTGTACTAGTTTGTTGTAGGTTGTATAGGTACTTGCATTATTCGATCGTCATCTCAATCCTATTGTACAAAATACAAAGTCTCTGCACTGCACGCTGTATTTTTTTATATTGTACATTGTACATTGTGTATCGTGTCTCGTGTATTGTGTAGTACTAACAGAACGGAAGAGAAAGGAATTGATTGGATACAACTGAATTATGCATCATGCATTGGCTGGTCTTTGACGGCGTTCGGATTTCGAATCTTGGATCAATGTTCATCATCATAATATTTGAACAGGAGAAAAAAAGCTGCTCTACTTGTTCAGCTAGTTGAAATTTGATGTACCTGTATGTACATATGTACCTGTATGTACAATGTATGGATGGATGTATCAGAAAAAAAGAACTTTTGTGATATTAGATATTGGAAACTGGAATTAGCCGTATTTTGTAGCCGTACTTTCATCAAACTGGAAACCTTGGAGAACATTTGATATTTGAGATATCATACATTTACTATTAGCTCAACTAGAAACTAGAGTCTGAACCTAGAGTCTGTCGTGTTTACGGTTTACGATGTACGGTTCGCCTACATATGATGCATAAAGAGAATAGAGAATCTTCCAAACTCCAAACTGTAAAGTACATAATGTACATAATATTACGTATTACATGATTAAATGTTGGAAGGATAAAACTTTAGGTGATTAGACTCAAGATTTGTAGGTTGTACAAGTAGATTTGTGTGTAGTGTGTAGTTTGTACATGAAAGTAAATCCCGTGGATAATAAAAAAGATGCTTTGTATTGATGGATAATAATAACAAGAAAATGGAAATAGGACCAAGAAAGAGAAAGAGAATTAACGGGAGAACTCTTCATTCTTCATTCTTCATTCTCCATACTTCATACATGACGTATACATAGATGCATATGTACACATGTATGTGTATTTAATCGATAATATGAAATGTAATAATGGTAAAAGTTTGAGGAATATTATATACTGAAGACTCTAGACTCGAGAGCATCTAGTTGTATTTTATTACATAGGAGGAGTTTTTTTATTTTCTCCATTTTCCCATCATTATGACCAATTTGTTTTCTCTTTTCTCCAAAGTCCAGACTGCACAACTTGCCGATTCACCTTAAGCACGTACCTATGCCTATGTACAATGTGCATAACGTTACTTACATCAAACTTTTTGTAGTCTATTGTAGATTGTCGATTGAGCATATTCGATATTCTAGACGGACAAGTGAGTGAGTGATCGATTAAAGATACCTTTTCCCTTTCTTGTATGTTCACATTGCACAGGAATTGCACATTGCACATTCTACCAAAATATTCTCATTATTTTATTATGTAGCCTTGAAACTTGAAACAAGTCAAAAATTATAATTTTAATTTCGCTATCTTTTTTTGCAGCTCCTGTAAAAAATAAAGTCAGTTTTTTTTACCTGTACAATGTAGACTAACTAAAGAAAGGTAAAAACAGCAGATGAACTAAAAATGAAACAGGGGAAGGAGGAAAAAGTTGATTTTATGCTTTACTCAGTACAATGCTGAGGAAACATGCACATTCTATTGTGCACATTGACATGTCCGGTACTTGACATTTCCGTCATCGAAACAGGGAAAACTGGGTGTTGGATGAAACGATTTTGGTTGACTTTTTTATATAATGTAAACGATACTGGCAAGAAAGTTTTTAAATAATAATAATAATAATAATATTGATTTTCTTAAGAAATCATTTAGGTCGGCTCTATATTCTCTATCTTTCTCTTTTCCAAAACTCAAAAATATGTCTGGTGTCTAAAGAGGTGAAAGGAAAGTGAATTTTTGAAGGTGAATGTAGGTCACACTAATAACTTTTAAAAACATGAAATGAAACATGAAACATGACAAACTATGACAAAGAACGATAGGACATAAATGTATACTGTAAAGAACCAGACAAAGGGAGCAGAGAATATTACCGCAGCATGCTGTCTCGTGTCATCGTACCGGAAGTCCACCAGACATTATTTATCCCACTATATAATGACATAATATTATACATTTATTCTGGATTCTATGTCATACTTTCCATTCTACTTTAAAAAGAAACTTTTTTTTATTACTTTTGTGAATAAAAAACATTTGTAGGGTTTCTACTTGTTACCCAACATTCAGTAGTCGTGACTTCTCCGAGATGTATAATACACAATATGTGAAACTATCTATGAAAAATATCCATCCAGGGATATACACTTTATTGCATATTCATATACTTCAGTACAAG